>BTPG01000006.1:60151345-60328845 GCA_036245525.1 Semisulcospira habei
GCTGTTCCAGGTTTATGATCCCTCAAGTTTGCGTCGTATGGTGACCTCAGCCCAGTCCTCCAGGAGCCCTACGTGCGCGGTTGTCTTCGGCCAGACCCTGCTGCTGTGCGTGGAATGACGTAATGTTTGACTCGCCACCTCTGGGGGGAGCTCCCACTCGTCGACTCCGCGACTAGCAAACAATGTCGTAAGTAGGGGGAATAGTAGGTGTGTGCACACTGAACACCACCGAAGTGACTCGGCTGCAGTGCGGAGTTTCCTCCGGAGGGAGTCCCTTACTACCTGACATAGCAGCGGGGCCGGGAGTCTGGGTGAGCACACTGGGGTCGACCGCTATAGACAGACAAAACGTAGGAAAGAACTACTCCTGAGATGACACGTTTAACCCACTGTCCCGCCGTGAGATTCTTTCAACACCCGCACACCTCCACATCCTTCATCTGCCACTTTCCTTCTTAGGTGACAAGACTGAATTCTATACTTCTTTGAAAATAGTAATAACTCATTCAGCCCGACGCACGTATTTCCCAAATTTTGGAGGCGTCATCTAACAACTATGCACAAGTTGCAGGAGATGGATCGACCATGATACTGGCACTGGCACAACCCTTGAATTATCATGGTTGACCCATCTCCTGCTGTAGGGCGTCAGTGCTGAATGGGTTAATAAATTGTGTTGTAATTGTCTTTTCTAAGCGTGTTTCTTTCTCCGTGAGATGGCCTTAAGCATGTTCTTAATTAATCGAACTTTAGTTCGCGAACTCTGACGAACTAGAGTTCACGATCTCGGACGAACCAGGTTGGTTCTTAATTGGACGATCTAAATATACGGCGAACCTAGTTCGAAGTAGTTCACGAACCTGGACAAATCATAGTTCGCTGTCGGAAAAGGTTCGCTAAACGTGTTGAGCAAACCAAGGCGAACCTTTTCTCTGATTGGTCAAAATTTTTTACCCTCTTCTGCGTTGGAGATAAGAAGACAGTGACTGATACAAACAAATATGGCGGACGGCGATATTTTACTCGTGCGAAGAACAAGACTTATTTTTATTGATTTGTGGGAGGCGCAAAGCTGTTTGTAGGGTCGCTACTGCAAGGAGTACAAAAACAAACATCGTTCAAATCGCGAAGCGGCATAGCGGCAGCCATTTTGAACACCTTCGCAGACAGTAAGTACGCCGAATCAAGCACTTCAGTTAAGAAAGAGAACCATGGCAAACCTGGTTTGCTGAAGTTCGCCTAGGTTCGTTCAACCTCAATTAAGAAACAAACCAAAAGATCGCCGATCTTCTCCGATCTAGGTTTGTCGATCAAGAGTTCGCCCAATTAAGAACAGCTCTTAGCTGCCTGCTCGGCGTTAAATCCAAAGAACTAACTAACCTTCACGGCCAATGGTCGTATAGTTTGTGTTTCCTGGAGTCAGCGCCAAAGAACCCGACCGTCCAAAGAACATGGATAAGTGGCGCCAGCAAGAGGCATTGATCCTCGTGAGCCTCCGCAGTTGCCAAGGCTCACAAAGGTCTATGCCTCTTTGCAGTTGGAGTGCGTTTAATTTTTTCCTCGGCAGTGAAGGGGTTAACCCTTTCAAGAGTGGGACACAGTTTCCCCGGCATATCTGGCACTGATTAAACACCGGTTTCATGAGATATAGGGACCGTCATACTTCAACGGAAGTACCAACAAGATGGGATGAACCATAACCCACAAAGTCCCTTCTATATGAGAGCTGTTCTCGCTGTCAAGGGTTTCTACCTTTTGTCTTTGACTTGATGCAAATTCAAATTCAAATTCAAAAGTTTTATTGTGTCAGTCTAGCCGACAAAATTTCTTTCGTTGTGATCACATGCAAGCATACGGTTTTAGCCACATTATGACAAGTATGACAATGATGAAAAAAACCAACCAAACAAAAAGCAACAACAACAACAACAACAACAACAAAACAGCACAACCCACTACATGACCACAGTGTTAGTGGTATAGGAGTGAGTCTGCCACTTGTAAGATGCCACTGCGACATCTGAAATGCAAGTTTCTCGACGGCGTCAACAGGGAGAGAGAGAGAGAGATACGCTAGTTAACACACTCTTCATTTAGGAGACGGATGGCTGAGGGTACAAAGCTGTCCTTGTAGCGTTTGGTTTTAACAAGAGGAGCCTTGAACCTACGGCCAGACGGGAGCTTTTGAAGGTGCTTAGAAAGGCTGTGGGAAGTGTCAGCTGCCAGCCTCAGGCCCTTGCGTATCATTCTCGTCCTGTAGATGCCGTCAGGGCTCTCCAACCTGCCCCCAACGATTTTCTCACTAAGCCTGATTATCTTATTCAGCTTCCTAAAGTTCCTCTCGCCCAGGGAGCCGAACCATGAGACAAAGGAGAACGTAAGAAGGCTTTCTATAAAGCAGATATAAAACTGCCTGAGGATATTGGGGCACACATCAAAGGAGTGGAGTTTGCGCAGCATATACAGTCTCCCTTGGGCTTTCTTAAAGATGAGGTCTGTGTTGTCGGTGAAGGATAGCCGTGAATCAATCAAGGTCCCTAGGTATTTGTAAACATCTGTGCGAGTGACATAAGTGCCGTCAATCACCAGGGGTTGAGGAGGTGGGAGTGGGCTCCCGGAAGTTGGCCCACTGCCAGGCCTCCAAAGTCGACTACCATCTCCTCAGTCTGTAGATGGTTGGTATGACACCATGAGACAAACTGACCCACTTCTGCAAAGTAGTCAGCATCTGAGTTTGACAGATCTACAACTGCTGTGTCGTCTGCAAATTTGACATAGTGAGTCCTGTCGTTGGAGCTGGTACAGTCATTTGTGAAGAGGATGTAAAGGACAGGCAAGACCACACATCCCTGGAGGCTGCCCACGGACATGGTGATGACGGAGGACATCAATTGTTTACGCGAAAACACTGCGTCCTTTCCACTAGGAAGTTCAAGATCCATAGGATCAGAGAAGGGCTGACATTCATGTGGCGCAGCCTGTCAGCCAGAAGGTGAGGCCTCATCGTATTGAAGGCACTGGAAAAGTCAACGAAGAGGACTCTGGCAAAGGACTTTGATGTCTCCAGGTGAGTGAGGATTAGGTGCAGGAGAGTGATGACTGCATCATCAACACCCCTGTTGTGGCGATATGCGAACTGTAGGGGGTCGAGCTGGTCGCTCGTCTGAATGAGTAGTCGACTCCGGACAAGTCTCTTGAGGCACTTCATGATGTTAGAGGTCAGGGCAATAGGTCTGTAGTCATTAGGGCAAGAGTGTTTTGGTTTCTTGGGGACTGGACAGACCAGGGAGTGTTTCCAGACTGATGGGATTGAGTTGGACGTGAGGGATGCGTTGAAGATCTGCGTGAAGACTGGTGCCAGTTGGGCACTGCATGAATGCAGCACCTTACCACTGATTCCGTCTGGGCCTGAAGCTTTGTGTGGCTGAAGGCAGCGGAGGACCATCAACACCTCTTCCTCTCTATAACTCTGCGGTCATCAGAAAGAGCCTGGAGTTCATCTTTGATGGTCTGCACTTCTAACTGGACGTTCACCTCAACCCGAGTAAAATGGTCGTTCAACTGGTCGGAGAGCTGTATGTTGAAATATCTCCTTTTGAAAAGCCTCGCAGATGTGCTAATGAGTCATAGTGAACTCTATGAGGCGCGCGCAGTGCATACGCGTCATTGGTTTGTCAAACGTCATTTGTCATGCCATATTTTTTTACGTAATTTTATATTTAACGTGATATGAGTTTTGCTTTCGCTTCAAGACTTGGGAAAATGGTGAAAAAAAAAAGAAGAAGAATTTTCACGGAACGATTTCAGTCTTGCTATAATTTGTGTGAAATCAGGTTGACTTTACCTAGCTGCATGCTCTTCTGAAAGCGCGTTGATGTGTGTGTATACGTGTGCGTGTGTGTGCGTGCATGCGCGCGCTCCAAACATCCTCAAGAGACATAGATGTTTATGCACTCTCCGGGCACATTAGGATCTATGCCTCTTGGAGATGCACGCATATGTGAGAGAGAGAGAGCGAGCGAGCGAGCGAGCGAGCGAGAGAGAGAGAGAGAGAGAGAGAGAGAGAGAGAGAGAGAGAGAGAGAGAGAGAGAGAGAGAGAGAGAGAGAGAGAGAGAGAGAGAATTACGTCATATTTAGAGTATGTCTGCATGGTGACGGATTTGCTTCTTTTACGTCACCGCCACTGTCTGACTTTCTCCAGATGTCAATTTTTTTTACTGTTTTAATTTTTTTCTGAAAAAAATTATTTTTTTTACTGAAGAAGTTGAAAGGATACAAAGCTGGCTAACGAACTCATCCAATGTCTTTCTCCAAACTAGCAATATGCAAACGTTCAAGTAAATATGACAAAAATTGCGGACTCTAATCTGGGCCAACCGACTTCCTATAAACGGTTGTTTATGTCTTCAATGAGACATTCAATTACAATATGCTCCGAGGTTGTCTTAGCCAACCACTTAGGAAAGTATTTTGCCAAGTTTCAAGCTTGTGTGTACAGAAATATCGGAGATTCTCTTGTTTACATACATACGCACACACACACACACATACATACATAAGCACATACGGCGCTTCGCGCCAAATGTACGTTCAGCAGCCAGGTTAGCGTAACTAGACATGACGTAATGTTTTTATCTTGTTACTTTAATTGTGACAGGTTTAGGCCTGCCCGCCTTTGACATCATGGACATGCTATTAAATTCGACCCACCGGGACCAGTCCTGAAAAAGCCAATCGGTTAATCTGGCACTACCATGAACTGTCACAGTTCATCCATCTCCCGCTGTAGTCAGGTGTGAGCTGAATGAATTAATTAACCCGTTCGAGACGTGCAGCATACGGATACGCGGCAGTATGCCGCCGTTTCCAACGCGTCACGTTTCGTAAGTGTTAACTTTTTTCATCCTGATACACTACTTCGCGAAACTCAGTTTTACTGTGACAGTTCAAGGTTGGAGCCAGAATAGCTTGGCGCCTGAGGCGCCAAGCTATTCTGGCACCACCTTTGAACTAAAATATGTTTGACCTGTAATCTGTAATGTACTCTTCATAGGACAATAAGCAAATTTAAAAAAATCAGGCTCAGGATGTAATGGGTTAACCCCCAACCCCTCTCCTCTCTCCTTCCACGCTAGCGAGAAAGACTCGTCTCAAGGGAAAGTCAACAGATCTACTTACTGTCAATTAGAAATGTGACTGAACAGACACGGGATTCAAACTTACAACGCGTAACTGACAGGGATATTTAAATTGGTCTCAAGTCGGAAACGGTGCAGACAATTAACCCTTGGTGTGTCGGTAGCGGTTTTTGTCGCGATGATTCCTGCAGGAATCATCGCGACAAAAACCGCTACCGACACGCACAGGGTTAAAGTATCAGAGGATGAAAATTAAAAAAGTAGGAAAAACCCCACCTCCGTCTGAAAGAAATCAGGAGTGAATGATGAGTTAGGTCTTTGACATAGTAGGGAAGGAAAAAAAAAGCCCCGGGCTGTTCATGTTGTTGTACAAAGGACTTTTCATACATTTAAGATGTGCCACATTCGGATACGCGGCATAGGTGCCAGCAATGAGACAGCTGGTAGTAGGGATGACCCCTTTACGTACCAGAAGGACATGCGGCTCTATGCCTGTCGTAGATGGTGGGTGGTTCGGGTCGTGTTTGAAAACTGTGACGCTAAAGATGCCAGTAATGCGAGGGTTGCGTGCCCACGCCGTGTAAAATCGCCGTCATAAAAACAGAATTACGACAGACAACATTGACTACACAACCGCGAGTCCATGCACCCTTTCAGGTTAAGCGCCAGAGCCTCGAGAGATGCATGGACCATGAAAGCTCATGGGTAGAGCTGGATGAGCTTGGCGCCTGAAAAGGCGCCAAGCTCATCCAGCACTGCCCTTGTGACAGGTCCACCGTGATACAGTAAAACCCGGCAATACTAGCACATGTATAATTAAGGCCTATACCTGTCTAAGGGATCCGCCTATTTTTGGTCCCATGGTCTTCTTTCTCTTACTCAGATGACCTTGTGTAAGAAGACCCACTTTCCAAGGCGACCATTTATCGACAGCCCCTTGAGCGGCCACCTACACAGGTTTTACCAGCACGAGTTCCTGATTAGTCTGGTGTCATAAAAAAAGCACGCTAATTCAGCCACTGGAACGCAACCCATTTTAAATAAAAGTATGTCCAGGCTCTACTCCACTGACACATGATCATCTTGCATTATTTGCGTCAGGGGCTAGTTGCATGAGTGAGCTTAGTCCTGCGCCAGCCACTAAGCAAGGTGCTCCGCTAGAGCCAAAAGACCAGCGGCCAGTTGCATGAGTGAGCGTAGTCCTGCGCCAGTCACTAAGCAAGGTGCTCCGCTACAGCGGAGCACCATGCTTAGTGACTTGTGCAGGACTACGTTCACTCGTGCAACTGACCCTCGTGGTTTTGGCTCCGCGTGTGAAACGGATCAAATGTGGCGGATAACATTAAGGGGAGCGTTCAAACAGAATGGAAAGTTAAAAGCCGTTTCAAATGATCACAATCAGTAGAAGATAACATCGTCAAATTTAGGAGTGGTGGTCGCTTTAGACGAGGCTTTTTTGTGTGTGTTTGTCCAGTAAATAGTTATTTATGGCAACGTGCTGATCGCAAATTTACAACAAATTGGTTTTCGATCGTGTTAAAGTACAGTCGAGAGGGTGGAACCATCCCTCAAGTTGTTCCTGCACATGAATTGTTTATGTGTCTGTATCGATGGTGTGTGGGTGTTGACCATTTTTAATCAGCTAATTCAAAGAAGAACGCGGAACACTCCTGACACGCTGGAGTCTGTCCCTAGTGGGTGTCGGCTGGTAGTAATCTGTCGTCTCAGCTCACACCTTGGCTTTCAGATAAGCGAGATTTTCACTGTATTGCACTGCAGATCTCGCATTTCAAAAATATGGATTTACTGAGGCTTCGCTTTCACAGGAAAAGATCGACCATGATAACTGATGGGTAAAAGCAATGACACTCTCTTTCTGGGCCAGTTTGCATGAGTGAGCTTAGTCCTGCGCCAGGCGCAGGACTAAGCTCACTCATGCAAACTGGCCCCTAGTGCTTTTGACTTCAGGGTACAACAGATCTACACGCCTGATCAGTTCTTGCGACACTGATTGACCCCAGCTTTGTCACTCTGTCTGGGGAACAAAGATGAAAAATCGGCACAGCATCTGTATCTGACGCATATCCTCAACAGCCTCATCTATTCGTCATATATATATATATATATATATATATATATATATATATATATATATATTATATATATATATATATATATATATATATATATATATATATATATATATATATATATATATATATATATATATATATATATATATATATATATATGACGCTTTTTGTGACTTGAATAGGTGTCATAAAAATATTTTCTAGCGACTGCACGACGCATAGCTCTTGAAGGGCTTCAACCTATATACATGGACCTGCAGACGAGATCTAATCAAGGCTAAAAACAGTCGCACGGCCAATCAGTCTCTTTGAAATAATTAGCTTCTGATTCCTTTCTCCCTCTGCATAACACAGATTAAAAAAATGGTAACCCCCCCCCCCCAACCCCCACTCCTTAAAAAAGCAATTTAAATACAATTTTTAAAAAGCCCAATAAAAATGATAAAAATAAATACATAAATAAACAAATAAATAGAAGAAAGATCCTTCCATCTGCAAAAGGCATAGATCCTCATGAGCCCCCGCAATTGCCGGTTCCATGCATACCAATATTCATTCTCAAGATGAGGGATGCTCATGAGAACCCTTGCCTCGTGCAGATGGAAGGATAGTTATTTGGGTTTAACGCCGAGCAGGCAACTAAGGCCATCTCACGGCGGACAGATGAAAGGAGTCTGGCAATGAATCGTCGTGGAAATGATTAGCCCTCGGTGCCTGATCTGCCTGCAGGCTCCAAAGACCACGGCAAATAAAACCTTAATCGCGCCACTAGCTGCAGAAACAGACTCTGGTGTTTTAGGGCTGTGGCCAGCTACCATGTAAACCTCACTAAATGGGCTGTTAATCTATTCTAAGGGGCACATCATGTTGCCCCCTTCCCCCCCCGCCCCCCCCCCCCCCCCCCCGCCTGACCATGTCAACAACCTATTTTAGTGAGGCCGAAATAGCTCAGGCGGTTAAACGTCGGAGCAGAAGAGCGAAGGGAATCGCCGGGTCGAGGGTTTGAATCCCGTCCCGGCCCCGGTAGCTGGACTCACAATCCAGGGGGAAAAAAACGGATTTGTTCAATAGCATGTCCGTTGAAAGGTCCTGGTAAATCAAAGTGGCACAGTTGGAGTGCGCCTGAGTTGATCAGTGTTCAGGTCGTACTCCATAGGCAATAGATTTTCCTGTCCCCCATAACCCGCCCGTCAGGGCCGTCCATGATCACCTCGGTGCTGTGGACGTTCAACCCGAACTAACCAACCAACCTGTTCATTCACATCAGGCAATAACCGAGAAAAAGAAAGACACACTCTTCGGAATATTAAAATATAGAAGGAAGATCCTTCCATCTGCAAAAGGTATAGATCCTCATGAGCCCTCGCAATTGCGGGGGCTCATGAGGATCTATGCCTTTTGCAGTTCCATGCATACCAATATTCATTCTCAAGATCAGGAATGTTCATGAGGATCCTTGTCTCGTGCGGATGGAAGACGTCTGGTAACTGTATCCCCCAAAAGATAGATATACAGAGTATCCCCGGCAAAATGATCAACTTATGTTGGTGGTCATGTACCGGAACAAATAAATACCTTTAGCGTTAGGCCCCAAGAACTAACTAACCGACTGTAGACATCTGAATGGTGGACATTCATGACCGGCGACACTTCATGCCCTTTACGACTTCTCTTGAGAGAACACATATCTCAATTAACCCTTTTAGCCCCGGATCCCTACAACAGAAGATGGCTTGACCATGATAATTCAAGGGTAGTGCCAGGTTAGCTTGGCGCCTGAAGGCGCCAAGCTAATCTGGTACTACCCTTGAATTATCATGGTCAAGCCATCTCTTGCAACTGGTACATAGTCGTTAGGCAACATTCCAAAATTTGAGAAATGGGACCTTGGGGCTAAAAGGGTCAAAGGCCCTTAATGCTCCCGGAACAGTCTAAACATGGCTCGTAAAACCGTTTGACGAATATCAATACCTGATATATACAGAAATTGTTATTATGCCTCCTTACGTGTGGCTACAGTTGTTATTTTGTTCATAACTGAACGATCACATCACTTGGGTTCGTTTTACCGCTGAAGCGTATGCGCCGCTCAACTCCACCAAGCGCCAGAGCCAAAGTGAAAGCTATTTATAGCACAGCTCCTGGTCCTCGAGCAAAACAGAAAGTGGCTGGCGATCTGACATAGCGGCCTTTGTGGGGTTGTATCACAGTCAGGTGTCTTAATTGATGTCTGTGAGTCAAATATGCAGTTATGCACGGAAATCAATGTAACATGTTTGTATGGTCACTGCGGACGCATAGTTAGTTTAAAGACAATTTACAACAACAAAAAAAGATTGTTGCTCAAACGAGATTTTATTTGCCAATAGGTTTCTGGTCGAGGGTACTACGGACCATCTCCGCTTGCCGTTATTAATATCGACGAGAAATGTCGATTTATCTGGATCAAGTTGTATCACGAAGGTAAGGACCATAGCCACGGTTCAGATAGGTTAGGGGCAGCTCTGTGTATCGCCGCCCTCATAATGAGGGCTCCCACCTTCTTCACACGACCCCTCTGTCACTCTCATGTCCAGAGTCAACCTGCTCACATTTCAGATTCGTCCTAAGACAGACCACCACGAGTAGGCTGTCACTGATAGGCGATGGCTCCACAAACACGACAAACGTGATAGCACAGGGGTTTGATCCTGAGCGGCTGTTCCCCATCACACGAACACACTTGCTGTGTTTGTTGGGACGCTGACCCCCGTGATAAGATTTAGGTGATCTTTGGGATAGTAGTTTTTTTTAACCCCTTGACCGCTACAGACGATACCGAACGACGAAAAGAAGCTACGCGTATTTTCCGCCGCGCGGTGTCGTCAGTAGCAGTTAAGGGGTTACAGTCATGACAATATTAACCCTTCACTGCCCACGAACGTAAATTTTGCTTCTGAGATCTGTGTTCAGTGAACGACCAAAAGTCTCAACTGTCCGGCCTGGGCACAAAGCGGTCTCAGCAAGAGGCACAGATCCTCATGAGCCCCCGCAGTCGCGGGGGCTCATGAGGATCTGTGCCTCTTGCAGTTCGATCGCGTTCACTTTTTCTCGGAGGTGAAAGGGTTAAACGTAAACGTAGAGGCGAACGATGCTTTGTAGTAGGGCTTCGTGCCCCCAATTGCCCGATGATTCTGTTCACTGAGTAAGATGAGGATCTGGGTCTGCTGTTAACAACAAAATGGTGCTCAAAGATAGTGCCTGATTGGAATCCCTTCATTCTCGAATCCATCCCTTCCTTTCCGATACCGAGCCCTATCCCCTCTGCTTCTCTCTCCCGCCCTCTTCGACCCTCGTTTTTCGGCAAATGAGAGCCTGAATATGTTGACAACGAACGACAGGTTGCTGAAGAGCCGTGTCTGATGCGCGTCTGCCGACAATACAAGCCAGGCAGCTCAATGGCAGTGCGTGATTAGAATTTAAACCCCCCTCTCTTTGTCAACGCCTTGCACCCCGCCCAACCTGCCCTCTATCGTCCACCCCCGTCCGCTTTCAATGCGGTTGATGAGTGTCTGGCTATGCTGACAATGACAATCAAGAAAAGAGGCCAGGGGGTTGAAAGACAGCTCAATGGTAGTACATGATTAGTACCCCCCTCCCCCCCGCCCTCGATCCCTTTTCCTCCTGCGTGTAACCGCCTCCGCTCACCCTCCCTCCCCCTTCCAGCCCATTTTCACTGCGATTTGATGAGTGTCTGGCTCTGTTGACAACCTAGAAAAGATGCCGGAGGACTAGAAATAAACCGTGACTTTATTAGCTATCCATCCCACCCATCCGCCCAGCAGCGCTCGGCCAAAAATGTCCCTTTCACTGTCCCAAGCCAGGTGACAGAAGACATGGTAGTTTAAGTGTGGATCAGCCAAAGATTCATGATAGTTCAAGAGTGGCGCTAGAATAGACATGGTAGCGCAAGAGTGGATCAGCCAACAATTTATGATAGTTCAAGGGTGGCACCAGAACAGCCTGGCGCCTGTATCATGAATCGTAGGCTGAGCGATGCCTCCAGTTCAGAAAGACAGAACGACTGCGATGGTTTCTGGGATGGCGCCGGAATAGCTTGGCGCTTCTCTGTTCTATACCCTTAAAGTGAACTATCATGAATCGTCGGCTGAGCAATACACCTCAAGTTCAGAGAAATAGAGCGACAGTAATGGCTTCAATAATGGCGCTTCTCAAGATGCCAGTCTGCACCATTGAACTATCACGAATCGTCGGCTAAGCAACACCGTACGTTCTAGAGAGACAGAACGATTATGATGGCTGCAGGGATAGCGCTGGGATGCCTTGGCGATTCAACCATATGCCAAACTAGTCAGTCAGACTTTCTAATTTTGTTTATTGATTTAGTTTCTGCCATGATAACTCCGCAGTAGTGCTTGATCAGCTTAACGCCTCTTTTAAGTTTTATTGTCGAGTCAGTTCAACCATGATACTTCAATGGAAGAAGAACCTAGCCTGATTAGTCTGACGCCTGAAGGCGCCAACCATAGTAGCAAAAAGTCTTCGGGCCGACGTACGGACGCAGTTAGCTGTGCGCGGGCCATCTGCGACCGCTGTCAGCCAGAGGATCTTTGTGCACTGCGCCGAACCATTCCGGATCTGTTCTAGAGGTATCATGGTCGAACTACTAACTGTAGTTGAGGCTGAAAGTGAGAGAGATGTGCCAAGAGGTGTGAAGCTTATTAGACACTATTCTAGCGACATCCTAGTCAAACTATGACATTTTCAATCTGGAAGTGGAAGAGGTGAAGCTAATTAGACACTACCCTTCAGGTATCACGGTCGAACTACATCCTGTATATTTGAGGCTGTACGTGACGGGTAGGTGCCGAAGGGGAGGACTGGGATGGGGAAAGGGAGGGAATCCCTACTCAGCAGAGACACTTGATTGGAAGGTATGATTTAAGATTTTTAGGACAGGGAAAAAGCTGAGGTATGAACGCATTTGGGGGTGAGCGTCTTTAACCTCCAGGGCGTTGGTACCAAAGGCAGACACCAAGTTTAGCTGGACGTCTGTTTGTATCATTGTCTGATTGCTTGTTGGGGTTCCAAGCTTTGCAAGAATCAAAGTATGTTTCACGTTGACTCGTGTTGACCCTGGCTGTGTCTCACGTTGACCCGGGCTACGTCTCACATTGACCCAGGCTACGTCTCACGTTGACCCGGGCTATGTCTCACGTTGACCCTGGCTATGTCTCACGTTGACCCAGGCTACGTCTCACATTGACCCAGGCTACGTCTCACGTTGACCCAGGCTACGTCTCACGTTGACCCGGGCTATATCTCACGTTGACCAGGGCTATGAGGACCAAGCGATAACGTAACACTTTACACATATCCACAGCTAACCTCGAAAAAAACTGCGAACACCACCCAGCTGCAAGAGGCAACTAATCTCATGAGCCCCCGCGGATACGCGGGCTCATGAGGTTCGTTGCCTTTTGCTGACCCTATGTAAGATTTTAGTATTTGTAGACCATGTGATTTTTATTGTTTTGACATTTCTTTCAAATCTGTGGACATATCCCTTACACATTTGCACGACATTTTAGCCTGAACTATTTTGAATATATTTTTACATCTTTCTTTTAGTCTGTCTGGCCAGATCATTTACCCTTCCCGCCGTGAGATGGCATTTGTCGCCTGATCGGCGTAAAACCAGATAGCTTACTAACTATTTATACCCGCATTCCTTGATTTTATAGGATTATACGGTGCTGCGTTTGCCATGCTTTCATAGACATAATTTGTCGTTCACTGACTGTGAAGGGGTTAAATATTCGCACTCTTGTATGCGTATAATTATATGAACGATAACTGCCCCAATGTCGTAAAACTGCGTCACCACCGCATCATCAGAAGGGGAGAGAATCGACGCCAGATCCATTCTCAATTACTAACGTGTCCATCACGGGAGCGACTTAGACACCCTCGCCAGCCCTCGCTTACAACCGCATTTGGAAAAATCATATATACAAACCTATATTTTGCCTTCTTCAGTTCAGGACGCAAATGAGGTCGATCTGTCCTCAGCACGAGGCACAGATGCTCATGAGACCCTGCAGCGGCTGGGGCTCATGAAAATCTATGTTTCTTGCACAAGGAAGGGGGCAAAGCAGCAACAAGGTGTCGCGTATAACCGCACCATGACAAATCAAATCATAGGCAACTATATTTGTCTGCGTCAGTTTAGGACTCAAATGGTTCAGACGTGCGTTTTCCAAGAGGAATAGATCCTCACTGGTCCCTGCGACAGCAGGGGCTTGTAAAGATCTATGCCTCTTGCAGATGGAAGGGTTCGGCCCGAGGGCTTGGTGTCACCCCCATAACTCCGTGTGTTTGATGTGTCTGTCTGCCATACAGACGCATGTTTGCCGAAGTCGATGGGGAGCATTTTAGTACAGTAGCTATTTTATCGTAGATCGATAGTATGATGGCACCCAGCTGTTTGGAAAGCACGGATGTGATGATTTTGAGGTGTAAGGGGGAATGAAAACTACACTTACGCAAACGTGCGCGGGCTCACGCACACACGCACACACAATGATATATGATTGTAACTAGACACGCAATTTTCTACACGTGCGAATTATAAACATTGACATTAACATTGACATTAACATTAACATTAACATTGACATTGACGTCGACATCGACAGTAACATTAATATTAACATTAGTATTAACATTATCATTAACATTAGCAAAAACATCAAAATCAACATTAACATTGACACTAACATTGATATTAACATTGACATCGACATTAACATTAACATTATCATTAACATTAACATAAAAATGAACACTAGCATTGACATTAACATAAACATTAACATTCACTGACATTGACATTGACATTAACGTTGACAAGGGCATTAACATAATCATCAAGATCAACATCAACATTAACATGGGCATTAACAGAATAGCCCGGTATCTGATATATAATCCGTCAGTTATTAAGAGACATAAACCTTCATGAGCCCCCGCGGTAGGGGGGGGGGGGGTCATGAGGGTTTATGTCTCTTGTAATGCTCGGTGATCAAAACGTCCTGGGGCTGACGTCAGCCTTTGCTAAGGTTGACATCGACCCGAGGAAGTTTGTTTTTCTTCACAAGTCAGTGTCTGTGTAACATTAGCACTACAATAACGCGATCGTGAATCCAGACCCCCCCCCCCCCCACCCCCCAATCAGTTCAGTCACTCAATCTGGAACTATTATTCAACTATCACGCCAGACCCAGCTCGCACTGCAAAGTTGCTTTAACCCATTCAACCCTGACGCACTACAGCAAGAGATGGGGTCGACCATGATAATTCAAGGGCAGTGCCAGATTAGCTTGGCGCCTGTCGGCGCCAAGCTAATCTGGCACTGCCCTTGAATTATCATGGTCGATCCATCTCCTGCAACTGGTGTATAGTCATTAGATGACGTCTCCGAAATTGGGGAAATATGGCCGTCGGGCTGAATGAGTTAAGGTTATGATGGTCCCAACGAAGAGAGAAACACCGCTCAGAAAAGACAAGTACCACACAATGTATTAAATGTCTGGGCTAAAACACTTTTTTTTCTCTCAAAATACACACACGATACCATTCTTTTCTTTGGAGAGATGCCAACCCGTTAAGATTGTGTACAATAAAAGAAAATGGTGTGATATTTCTCGCGGGTATATTTTCTAACACTTTCTTCCTGCACCGATCACGCACCGATGATGAATTGACGTCCTCGCGTGGGCAGACAAACGTTCAGCTACCATGAGATTGCTTCTTTTTTTTTCTTCTCTCTCTCCGATGCTCTTACAACACCTGCACCCCTAACATCTCTTTAATTTTTTTGCGCCAGATGCACATAACTAAACTACTACGACAGTTTAAGGGTAGTGCTTGTTTCTAGTTTGCACTAAATGCCTGGACCATGATAGATAGGCGCCAAGCAAATCAGTCACTACGGCCCTTGGACTATCATGGTCGAAATGACAAACAAAGCAGTTTCTTTAAATAATAATAATAATAATAATAATACCGGTTATTATATAGGCGCCTTACCCAATTCTGTGAATCGGCTCAAAGCGCCGCGAACTAAACCCAACACGCACGCTCACGTGAAACACACGCATTTACCCTGAAGACAAACGAAGTGCGGGACAGACACAGGACATTCACGTGGTGCGAATGGTCAGCTCAGCTACTGAGGTTTCGGAAATTTTGATCGTTTGTATTTGAAATTATGAAGTAGACTGAAACCGGTACCGAAGTATGACGGGTGCAGCTCACAGAGCACTGGAGTGACTACTCTTGTACAATACTATTCTGGAGACGGCAAGCAAATTGTGGTCTGCCTTTGAACCGCATACGCGCCACGGCTAAAGCCGGCGCGGAGCATGTCAGGAACTGAACGCCCTCGAGCTATCACGATTGAGAACACAAGCAAAACCGCCACATCTCCTATTGTCAACATTTATACCGACGAGCAAAAGAAATGCAACATTTTTGGAATCATCGGAAACACTGCAGCGTTTCCGTTGATTTAAAAAATGTCGCATTCCTTTTGATCGTTAGTATACATGTCGACCCATGCCATCTCCCACGACTGAATCATGCGAAGCTCTGTAAAACTGACGCAAAATTTCGCCCAGTTGGTTCTGGACGGAAAAGAAATATCCGGTGTTGCAAAACACACCAGGGTTGTTTTGTATTGCAGTACAATGTGAGATCAGCTTCATTTCAAAGTTCTAGCCACAGAACAATAGACCTGTAATGGGCCTGATCAGGGGAAACACATCGCAGTTGATTGTTCGGGGTGTGGTATGCTTGTGTTAACTCATTCAGCCCGGCGCACGTATTTCCCAAATTTTGGAGGCGTCATCTGACGCCTATGCACCAGTTGCAGGAGATGGATCGACCATGATAATTCAAGGGCAGTGCCAGATTAGCTTGGCGCCGACAGGCGCCAAGTTAATCTGGCGCTACCCTTGAATTATCATGGTCGACCCATCTCTTGCTGTAGTGCGTCAGGGCTGAATGAGTTAAAAGTCCTATTAACCCCCTTGTGTATACAGCCACCGGTACTATACCGTAAAGAGCAGATAGGCACAGAAACTAAATGGGTCACACAATCAGAACCACCAGCTTCAAGCTACGAAGAGGTCGTGGCAGATGAGACAAGCATGCTAATTCAAGTCGTGTGCTTAATCCTTGGTGTCGGTAACGCTTTTTGCAGGAATCACATCGACGAAAAGCGCTACCAACAATGTCTCTCTCCAAGTGTAAAGAGTGATCCTTGCACATTGTTCATGTTTCTGTTTGTCTGTACACACAACTCAATGCTATACAAAATATCAAGGTAGCATACTTTACAAGTACGTTGAAAGCAGAAACATTCCGACGAAAATTACGAGTACTTGTCATTTTTCTGACATTTTCGACACAATGTGGACAATTTACGCGGTTTTTTTTTCGACCAGAAATTGTTTGTGTGTTGCGTTTGATTTCTTTTTAACCCAAGAGCCGATTCAAGATGTTAATTATGATTCGGTGATTCGGGTAAGTTTGTCGCTGTAATAGACCTAGGCAGGGAAAATATTTTGTGGCGCTTCCTGTTTTTTGTTTTTTTAGAAGGATGAGAAACAGCATGCTCAGTTGTCATTTTTTTAAACACATTCTACCCCAGGAACGAAATCCTCAAATTTTGAAGTTGCCCTCTGAAGGACTGTATTACAATTCTAGAGACAGATCGAGCATGATAGTTCAAGGGTGGTGCCAGAGTAGCTTGGCGCCTATAAGCGTCAAGCTATTCTGGCACCACCCTTGAACTATCAAGCTTGATCCATGTCTTGCTGTGGCGTGTCGGGGCTGAATAAGTTAACCCATTGGCTGCCGGTAGCGCTACCGAAAGGAAAAGGGTTAAAAGGACTTTAGTGTCACGCACAATTTTTATTTTCCCGGACTGCAAGGACTTTTAAGTCTGACATGACGCATCAACCCGGGGATGCAAAAGAGGTAGAGGCCGATGTCGGTCTCAGTCTGTCCGCGCGCGGATGTGTGCGGACCAACCGTGGCCGGCGGTGGCACGAAGACCGTTTGCTTACAGGCTTCACAGCCACGTCACAAGAGCAGCGCTGAACTGGAATCCACAGTGCACGAAAAACAGGAGAAGGCCTAAGCAGACCGTCTTATTTCGTTGCATCAATGTTCGTATCTATGTCTGTGCAGTTATCATATTTGTAAAATCTGATCAGGATATGAAATTGTGTTTCAAATCGAGGTAACCTAAACTATGAATACTAGCAATGAGCCTGGAAGCTCTGATCTTGTGTAGATTCTTTCCATTGAAACGAAAAATATTCAAAATCTGACTTTAATAAATTGAACTCTTCCTAACAATGACCCACATAAGACTGTTGTCCAGTGAACACCGATGGCTCCGTCGACCGCAGTGAAGCGATGAAAGAAAGAGACATAGATCCTCATGGGCCTCCGCAACTGCGGGGGCCCATGAGGATCTATGTCTCTTGCAGAAGAGTCTCATTAGTCTTCCGGGCTCATGAGGATCTGTACCTCTTAATGACAGGTCGTAATCCACGCAGAAAGCATGATTATCAAATTAGTCTTGTCCGTAATCGGCCTATGCCGTACAACGTACAGGTCAATGTTCTCTCGACCAGAATATACAGTTTGTCAACACTCCAGTCGACACTGACAGGGAATCTTTTCATGACTTATCACTTCCAAAAGTGTTTTTACACACGAGAAACATTAACACCGAAAGGCTTGTTTCAACTGGGCCGCTTTTGCGTCTTTAAACAGAAAACGTTGTTAGCAGTGCCCTTGACCTATAAAAAATACCTCCGTGCATAATTTGCCGACCAGTTTCCTAGCCATGACCTATCACAGTCAATACAAAAACTTTCCTGCAAGTTGTCACAGACGACGAAAGAGGTAGTGCGACTTGTGTCGTTGCCTCTACTTATCCGATTAACTCATTCTAGCCCAGACACACCACAGCAAGATAAGGATCGACCATGATAGTTCAAGGGTGATGCCAGAATAGCTTGGCGCCTAAGGGCGCCAAGCTATTCTGGCATCACCCTTGAACTATCAAGGTCGATCTGTGTCCTGCACTGCAATGCAGTCTTCAGAGGACAAGGGCACAAAATTTGGGGATTTCGGTGTTGGAGTAGAATGAGTTAAAACATCATGTCCTGACTTACAAATACATGATAGTAAAGGGGTGTGTGTTACAATATCTTTGCGCCTCCAGGCGCCAAACTAGCCTTGCACAATTCTTGAACTGTCATGATCCACTTGTTTTCGGAACTATAATGTAGTTTTCAAACGACAACCCCCAAATTTGGGACAGATTTTCTTCCTAAGAGCTTAAACCCTTACCTGCAAGCGACCGCAGATTGTGTTCTGAAATACTTATTAATTCAACGCCAAAGAGCCCAAGTCGTGCAAGGAACATGGATACAAAGTAGTTTCAGCAAGAGGCATAGATCCTCATGAGCCCCCGCAGTTGCGGGGGCTTATGAGGGTCTATGTCTCTTGCAGTTGGGTTGCGTTCACATGTTGTCGTCAGTGACGGGGCTAAGGCGTAATGAGTGAGTGTTTGACAGTGTGTCGCAGTCGTGGGGAACAGTGTCCGTCCTGTTTCTGGTTTGAACCCAGATGACCTCGAAGCGGGAACACGTGGCAAACGGGTCAAGCCAAAAAGGACATCCTCCTTTGTGAACATTACAGCCTGCAGAAAAAAGGCCAAACCAGAGCTGATACCTTGAGGGCCACATCAGTTGACAGAGATAAATGGACTAGGAAGGAACAGACCCTTCTGTGTCCTACTTGGGCTAATGGAGAG
This sequence comes from Semisulcospira habei, assembly GCA_036245525.1. Lineage (NCBI taxonomy): Eukaryota > Metazoa > Mollusca > Gastropoda > Semisulcospiridae > Semisulcospira > Semisulcospira habei. Next base: position 60,170,477 of record BTPG01000006.1, read on the forward strand.
TTCTGCTTCTTGCAGTTGTGCGGGACGATGATGGAGAATTCAACTCGCCTGCTTGAAAATGTGTGCGTCAAAACTGAGGTTAGAATATAAATCAAAACAACAGGCACAGATCCTCATGAGCCCCTGCATTATGCAGGGGCTCATGAGGATCTGTATCTCTTTCACACCACACGTATCCTCCCGTCCAAGCCTCGTCCGTCGACCATTTTGGATTCTGTCGTGTTGGCCGCTGACATTGTTGCTGGCGTCAGGCCAAATTTTCTCTGTCCCGCAGCAGACTAATGGCAAATCGGATTACCGCCCTTTTTGTCTCTGCCGCTAGGTGTCGCATGTGTCGCCTGAATTCTCTGGAGTCTGCGCACTCCATCTTTTAGCGTGCAAGAGTATCCCGAAATAGCAAAGACAGCATACTGAAACATGGGAACGCTCTTCTGTTCAATGGACTCAAATCCACTTATGTAAGATCTAGTAACACCCAGGTCTTTGCACAATAGAGACAGTCGGAATGAAAAGAAATTTTTACATTTGTAAATCTTATTTGTTACTCTGACTAGACAGACAAACAGAATGGTCCAAAGCAATGCAATTCAAAACCGTTCCACATTTGATTGTATTGTGACTGTTTTGTTCCGTTCTTTTGTTTCCTGTATTGCAACTGTGCCTGTTTTTGGGTTCAATTGGAAAGATGTTTCTTATTTCCTCGCTACACAGAAAACAGAGACAGTCGCAGTGCAACGAAATTTGGAACACAGTTCTAAATTTTATTTCATTACGATTGTCTGGTTTTTCTTTTTTCCAAATTTCGTTACAGTGCGACTGTCTCTGATCAGAATTTCGTTACTTTCACACTGTCCGTTTTTCTGTAAGTTAGCTGAACTGCGACTGTCCCCGTTTTTTTCTGTCCAAGTGATATAATAAACAAGATTTTACCGCACGTGGACATTAAAACCTTAGTAGCAACACGTCTTCAGGCCCACGTCTTGCGGCCGTCGTGGGCCCGAGGACCTTTGTTTACTGTGAAGTTAATAATAGCGGGTGTGCTAATTGTCACGGAATAGTTTCATTTGGAACAGACATACTCGCAACACAACGACATTTGCAACATCATTCCACATTTCGTTGTGTTGCGACTGTCTCTTCTTGTTTTTATTCTGTCCAAGTGAGACAATAAACACGATTTTACCGTACGTGAACGTCTGACAGGAGCGTGTGCGAAAGCGTGTCCCTGAATCGTTCCATTTAAAAAATCGTGCAGACGACACCTGGGTCCAGTCATCTCGAGGCTCGAGCCAGCTTTGATTACTCTCTCTCTCTCTCTCTCTCTCTCTCTCTCTCTCTCTCTCTCTCTCTCTCTCTCTCTTTCATTCATGTTCTTGCACACACACACACACACACACACACACACACACACACACACACACACACACACACACACACACACACACACACACACACACACACACACACACACACACGCACGCACGCACGCAAGCACTCACACAGACACACGCACACACACGCACGCACACACACACACATACACACACACGCACGCTCTCTCTCTCTCTCTCTCTCTCTCTCTCACACACACACACACACACACACACACACACACACACACACGCACTCAAGTGTGGATGTATTATTATTTTATTTCATTTCATTTCTATCTCTCTCTCTCTCTCTCTCTCTCTCTCTCTCTCTCTGTGTCTCTGTCTCTCTCTCTCTCTGTCTCTCTCTGTCTCTGTCTCTCTCTGTGTGCGTGTGTGTGCGTTTGTTTGTGTGATTGCTTGCGTGCGTGCGTGCGTGTATATATATATATATATATATATATATATATATATATATATATATATATATATATATATATATATATATATATATATATATATATATATATTCAATTTTTTTGTGCTCGTTTAATTTTATTACTTTTCCCGATTTTAAAGGGACTATTTTGTGACTTGTGTTTCATTTATAATTAGATTAACAACGGCAAGTTCGAAAAATGGTTTTCCCAACCAAAACTTTCACCGTTTTTTTTTTTCTGTGTATGTTTTAGTTTGTAGCAAGGACAAGAATGAAAAAAGGTCTGCGCACCTATTCTTTTATCCTTGGAAAATGAAGTTTCATTTCATTTCATCTCTCTCTCTCTCTCTCTCTCTCTCTCTCTCTCTCTCTCTCTCTCTCTCTCTCTCTCTCTCTCTCTCTCTCTCTCTCTTCATCGCTGTACATGAAGTGGGCAGATTTATCTCTAGTCTCAGTCAAGAACAAAAAGTCAGCTGGCATTGATGGTATCAATGGTTTTATGCTCGAACTTTCTCTTCCATACATTGTGGAAAGCTTAACCTATATTTACAACCTATGTATTCAAAATAATATTTTTTTCCGGCGGCTTTCAAAAAATCTAAAGTGGTACCTATACCCAAAACAATAGACACATCTGATCCAAATAATTTTCGACCTATATTCATTTATCTAGTCTGTCGAAGCCTACTGAGAAGCATGAACACAAACATTTTCTCGAATTCCTGGAAGAAAAGTCTCTCCTGAATAAATATTAATCTGGTTTTCGCCCTAAACATTCGTGTCACACTGCCTTGGTTCATATGATTGACACTTGGCTGCTCAACATCAACAGAAACAAAATGTCTGGTCCTGTCTTTCTAGACCTAAAAAAAAGCGTTCGACCTTATAAACCACGAAATTTTATTAGAGAAACTAGACTGCTACTTTAACAATAACAGCCCAGGGACACTCTCATTCTTTCGTTCATATATCATAGGGAGAATTCAAACTGTGTACACCAATGCTACCTTCTCTTCTGAAAAGCGTGTTGAGTATGGAGAGAATGAGAATATGAGAGCCCCAGCCTACCCCTCCCCCAAACAATATATTTATTCTAATTAACACGGTAATTAAGCAAGCCCACGTCAACAAAGACACCCAATAACTTTATTACCTAGCCATTTTAGTTCCACTCCAGAAATCATTCAAGCTACGTTTGGGGGAGGGGTAGGCTGGGGCTCTCATATTCTCATTCTCAGAATAATTAATTCTAGAATGAGAATATAAGATTTGAAAACCAATCAAATCGATAAATGCCACATCGATCAACTAATTATTGTAATCAACTAGCCATTTAGACAAACCCATCGCCACCCAATACACCCAATAACTTTATTACCTAGCCATTTTAGTTCCACTTCAGAAATCATTCAAAGCAACGATTTTTGATCAGCTACCAACCCGCGATTATCATAAGCCAGACCCCCCACCTAACCTAAATTATTAATGCTGTCATTGACTTCTTTAAACAAAATTATTATATTACGTTTTAAAATGAACCAAGACGAATTACTTCTTCTAAGCGATATCTGTGCTGTAGAGAACAAAGACTTAGACTCTAAAAAACAAAGGCTTATCTCTGTAGTTGTGTCAGGCAAATCAAAAGCTTTTCTCGGTAAACAATACATGACAGAAGACATAGAATCCCTTACTGCTGATGAGCTAATTAAACTACATTCTAAATATGAAAATCACATTGCTTCACTAATGACACGTGATTTAAGCCGGTCTCTTGTCTGTCTATATACAAAAGCTGTAAGTCACTTCCTACCTGTTGATAGTGACAGCCTTTCACATGATCTAGAAAGCAACCCCATAGTTTCAAGTTCAATAGGTAAATTAGCATGCCTTATGTTTTACAAGTTTGGGAATTACCTTGCGCCTGCTGTAACCTTACTTGTTACTAGTAGTCATATTGATTTTTCTAAAATAAATTTTAAATTAGAAGAAAATGGACGAGACGACTCCACAACAGAGCCATGTCTTGACACAGGTTCAAACAGTGACTAAGACTAAAAGCCCAGGTAGAATAGAGGCTGGAAAAAGATTAGCTGAATATAACAGACAAAAGAAATTACAGCTTCAAGCATTAACAGAAAAGACTGACACACCATCAACAGTACCAGTGTCACTACCGTCACACCCCCCACAAAGTGAGAGACAAACAACTAAACCTGAAACTACAAAATATATAGTTGCTGCATTTGTTGTCGGATTTGGTTACGTAGGTTACCAATTATATAAAAAATACAAACCAAACACTCAAACAGTGTCCAAAAAATCAAACACTCCAAAAACAAAAGAAGAAGTCTCCACATTACCAGCAGTTCCAAAACCTTTGGACCCATTTTACATGCAGTAAATAAATTTATTATTTTAATTTTTATGGTATAAGAAAATGAGCGACACAAAGAACTTAATGAACCTTGTCTATCACTCTGCTGTAATAAGTGGACTAGCAGTAGCTTATTCTATGCTGGGAAAAAGTCTTCTCAAAATGAAATCAGCAGACCTTAGTAAATTAGACTTCGAAGACAGTGCTAAACTAGTAGTTGTTATAACAGCATCGATTGCAACAAAAGATTTTCTAGTCAAGCAAGGAATTATTCCAGAAAATATTTCTATGTAAATAAAAATATGGCAACTAAAGCTGTCATGATTGGTGGTGCAGTTATTAACGCATTAGCTTTTAGTGGATCAAACTATTTCTTTTCAAAAGTTAGTAAAGAAGAATCAGCAGAAGAAATGAAGCGACACAATGAGGCATCTGAAAAACTAGCTCAAGCTCAACAAGATTACGAAAAGCAAAGAATTGAGAAACTTGATTTTATTAATGAAAAACTAAAACTTGAGGGTCACGCACAGCATACATTTTCAAATGTCGATGACGCTATCAAAGAATACTATCTTGTAACTGGTGAAGACATGTCTATTCCACAACCAAAACTTAGTGACTACTACCAACCAAGCCCAGAACAAAGAAATGGAGAAATAATATTTGTTTTAGTAGGAATGACATTAGTATATTTTACAGGAGTTTATATTGCTAAAAAAAATGGCAGACGCTAAACTATCAAAAATATATTACTCCCCAATTGGCTACTGGAAAGGGAATACTGCAGTAGAAAAATTACATGCTGCTGTGGGTGGAGATGTCAACCAAATAAAACAGTGGCTTAAAAAACAGGCAATTTGGCAAATATATCTTCCTGCTCCAAGAAAAATAACAAGGCCTCATTTTGAAAACACTATCCCTAATGACACACACCAAATGGACCTCCTGTTTCTTCCACATGACACAATAAGAAAGAAACGATACAAGTATGCATTAACTGTTGTTGACATAGCTTCAAGGTATAAGGATGCAGAACCCATAACTGACAAAAAAGCTGTAACAGTGGCCACTGCATTATCAAAAATATATAGTCGAGGTCCTTTAAAATACCCTAGGCTTGTACAGGTTGATGATGGGAGTGAATTTAAAGGCGCTGTTAATCAGTTATTTGCAAAGCATGGAGTGCTAGTGCGGCGAGGCATACCAGGCTTGCATAGATCACAGGCTATTGTAGAAAACTTTAACAAGCAATTATCGGAGAGACTTTTTAGCTATCAGTATTCTAAGGAACTCATGCATGACACACATAACACTGAGTGGGTTAAAAGATTACCGTCTGTAATAAAAGCAATGAATAATGAGGGTCACCCTAAACCTGTTGATTCTATTAAATTGAAAACAATACCGTCAGAAATAAAAACAACAACAACACCTCCAGACACTAGCTTGTTTACAAAACAGGTGAGATATTTGTATCAACCAGGTGAAGCTGAAAATGACGTTAGACGTAGGGCAACTGATCCAATTTGGTCTACATCTGTTCATAATATAAAAAAAATAGTTCCTTCAGCTAATGCAACAATATATTATCTGTATGAGCCTGCACCAAAGAGGGCATTTGTCAGAGAAGAATTACAGATTATTCCCACAGATACTGTTACCCACTTTTAACAATTTCAATTCATCAATTAGTTTATCAAGCAGATTATCAGCTATTTCTTCAGATAACTTGAGCCTGTAATGACCTGGTGCATAAGCTTTTTCCTTAGTGTGAAACACTCTTTTTGTGTCTCCAACTGCTAGAGACTTTTTATATGTTTGAATCATTTCAATATTATGTTTGTTTGATCTTAGTGTCTTGTTTGGATAATCAGGCATTAATGCACCATCTAACACTTGCTTGTAATGTTCATGACGTATGTCTTTATTTTTTATTGCTGTTTTTTTTATTCCTTTGGCTTTTGACTGACTACCCTTCTGATGCAGTATAGAATACATTTTTGATCTCAGACCAACATACTCAACTATTGGCACACCATTTAGTTCATCTTTAAACTTACCAGGCACTTTTTTGTTTTGTGTGCTAAACAATGGGTGATCTTTAGGATAATCAGACGTGTCATACATGTGTAACTCTGTTTTCATGTCTTCATAAAAGTCTTCAGTACATACGTCTATGATCATAGAGTCAGTGTCAGTGTATAACAATCGACACTCAGGATACTTTGGTTTGAAGTAATCATAATAAAATTCAAGCATCAACAGTTTTGACAATTCAAGAATTGCCATACCAATAAATACTGGCTTGTCTAGTTTAACAATCTTTTTTTTGAGTGACACTGCATACAATGATGAATGAAATTCTTTATACCCTGTGTACTGAGGTTTACCTGTAAGTTTAATTGCACCTGATTCAGTTGTGACCAGTCTCACATCTTTTCTGTGATGAGGATTTTCCATAGTCTTACCAAAACAGGCATTGTTCATAAGCTTAAAGAAGTCTTTGTCAAATGCAGTGTTACCTTCTCTTGCACGCAATGTTGTGTTTTTCATTATGTAATCTTTCATAAAAGCACTCTGATCAAATTGAATACCTCTGTGAACTTTTTTTAGTACTAAACCATGTCTGATGTAAAACTGTAACAAACGATAGTGGCAAACGTAATTAAATTTGTCAATTAAATTTGGTACAAGTTTGGTGTCTTCTTTTTTCCCCGTTAAACTCAGTTTCTCAACTGCTAATGGATAATCATTATGGTAATCATGTAGGCGGTGTGGGTACTCCAGGTCTACTTCAAAGATCCAACCCTTTTCATCATTTTGACCTCGATCCATAATATATTTTGTTAATTTTTTTATGCCAAACTGTGACAAATTATACAAACAAAAGTTTTTTAATGGCAACAATTCACACATTGCAAATCCATACAAATTATTAGCATCCAAGTATGTAATAAATGACATTGGCTTTGACGGGTCAAAGTCATCAAGATATTTGTTGTTGGCCTTGCCATAATTGTTTGCTGCTAGACTAATACCTCCCCTCAATCCACGTTCCACCATTTCACCCATCGTACGATCAGACAACAGGTCTATAAATATCTTACTGGATTTCAAAAATGCATCCCATGTCATGCCAGGACTAGTTATGTAACAAGCAGGGTCAAGCTTGTAGTGTAACAAACCCTTTTCACGGTAACTTTCAAATACGTCTGCTAGCAAACAGACATCAGCCTTTAAGTATTGGTCATGATAGTCACCAATAGTTTTACACCCTAGTTTTTCCCATGCATTAAGTGCGTGTTGGTATTCAGAGTCAGAAATACCTTTACCAATTAGTGTAGAATAAAATTTCTCTTTTGGTGGTAGTCTTGTTTCTTCAAACACAACCCAGTGATCAATGTACTCATATGGATAAACACCTTTTTTAATCAAGTCCGGCTCAAAATATTTACTTGTTATTGGATACTCACTCAGTCCTTCTGCCAGACTAGCCAACCCTAAAGACAAATGTTGCATGGAGTCATAAAATGCTAATTTATCTAACCTAAAAGTCAAGTATTTCTCAGTTGTCTGGGCAATACAACTAATTTTTTTGTAAGACTCGTCTACAGCCTGCATGATAATGTGTGAATCATATCCCTTCAGATTGTGAAAAAAGATTGGTAACTTATATGTCTTAGGATTTATTTTTAATAACAAGTTACATTTGTTATGAGCGGCACCTCTGTAACGACCAGTTATGTGATCATGATCGCAAACTTTATCACCATCAAGGACGTCTTCACAAATCCAACACATCACTGCTGCATCAAAATTCTGTTTGTCTTCTTCTGTCATCACCAAAGGCATCTGACAGTTTTCAAAATACCTTACTACCTGAATATACAGATGTCTCATTTCTGTTAAAAACTCAGCTGCTGCATTTTCACCCCTGTAGATAACAGGTTCTGAATGAAGACCGTCTGACCTAACAATAATGTATCCAAAAGAACACACCACTTGGTCACTCAATTTTATAGTCTTTGGTAATGACTCTGGAACAGGACCTTCATAAGGAACAACGAGTGATTCAAAATCAGCATATACTACAAACGGCAGCTTTTGCTGATTCCCATAGTTCTTAAAATACACTTGACTGCCAGGATCTGGATACTTAAGTACAGTTTGTATGTCATCAGCTGATCTGCAGTGTAAAACATGTTTGTCTGCTAATTTTATGGAGGAAAATCTTTGTAAACATTTTTTACAAACTTCCTGTTTGCCATTGTGTTTTGTTGTATGATTATGAATTAGATGTGACATATTTCTGATAATTGTGTAGTGGAAGTTATTGTTATCACCAATTAGCAACATGTCAACATGTTTATCTTCTGACTGACCATAGGTTGGGGCAATTGGGGACACTCTAATTGGCTGTAACTTATTTTCAGACTCATTATCCCACACATACACATTTACAGATATACCAGGATTTAGTTTTTCAAACAAGTCTATGTCCTCTATTTTAACAGGGAACTCAATGCCACTGAAGTTGAGTTCATTTACAAATTTGATATAGTTAGATACACGATCAGGTTTTGCTTTTACAAAATGAAGTTTAGCAAGCACACACCACATGAAACAATAGTTGTCATTGTTTTGAATATTGACTACAGCCTTTTTGTTTGCAACCTCTATTGGTAGTGGTATCCATGATCTACCTAAAATAGGATGATATCTTGACTGCTTTAGTTGTAGTTCATGTACAAGGCCTTCATGCCAGCCAGACCCTTGCATTTCTGCTCTGTCAATTGCTTCATGGAAGTCAGGCAACAATCTTTCTCTAAACACTTTTTCTAGTTCTCTTCTCGAATTAACTGTGTGCTGCCTTGTCGAGATATACGTTACAATAACTTCACCAACATCTCTGGCAAATTCTATTTTTGCAACAATCTGAATCTTTACACTATCAGAAAGAAGGTTATTTTGTATGACTAAAAAAGATCTTTCTATTGATTCATAGACATTGTAAATATTATATATAGGTAAGTCAGTTGTGTGAAACACGTTTCTTAATCTTTGATGGTTGTCCATCTTTTTTATTTGTCCGACAAAAAAATAAATAGAAAATTATATAGTGTAAAATGGCACTTTATTGACAAAAACCTATATAATAGACAAAATTAATTACCAACAAATAAGCCACTTTCCTGGTATGTCTTCTGTTGTATCATGTTCAATCTTTTGCATGTGTAATATTGTTTTATTAACAGTAATAAATTTAACATTTTTATTTTCTTTTTTTATTTGATGGTGTATTTGTAAACACATAATCTTAAACCAGTCAGATTTAGCATCATAAACTAAAAAATCATTTGTCCTATTATTATAACATGGAAAAGTATTAGAATATCCAAGATAAAAACTATATGTCATGTACATCTTCATCGGTGATGGGAGTTCTGAAAAAGGGCGTCTAACTTGTGTTTTTAAGTCACTAATAAGCATAAAATCCCTGAAACTCGATGTAATATCCATGAATTTACCAATAGGCCAATTTTGATCCTCTTGTCCGTCCATCATTTTTATAGACAAACCAAAAAGATAAATTAATTTACTAACCCATACCCTGTGGGCTGATCTGTCTTTAAAATGAGCTTTAGATGCTTAGTTGATTTCAGTTTATTTTTTACATCATCCCGTTCTTGCTTATTTGGAATGACATCGTTCTCTCTGAGACAGTCTTCAAAGCTGTCACGGTCCTTACAGTAAAACAAACAGATAAACTTTAACTGTTCTCGAAAATCTTTTAGTACAGCATTATATTTCTGAGTGAGAATCCAAACACTGATGTTTGCGTGTCTGCCACTGAAGGCAAGTTCTGCTAAAGTATTTCTCTTTTTGACAATGTCTTTCTCTGCAGAGCAATCATCAACAATAAATAAAGTTGACTGTCCTTCAAATTGTTTGAAAAAATACAGCAGGTAGTCATTCAGTTTTTTCACAGGGTCGACTAAATAGATATTACTGTCAGTCCAAATGAATAAACGGTTGTGATAAGCTTTGTTGTGTTTTATTGTTGGACAAAATATTACAATGTTTTCAAAGTGGTGTATGTATCTTGTTTGTAAGAGGTTAAGTACAAATTCAGTTTTACCACACCCTGTGGCACCACAAAACAATCCACAGTGTGGGTCGAGTGTCATTAAGCTCAGGTTCATTTTAATACACAATATAATTTTAATATATGTGTCCACTTAGTCTGCTTTCTGCAATATTGAGTTGTGCGTCATAAATTAGATACAAATATATGTTTATGGCTGCAGCAGTTTCAACCTTTTTTTGTATCTGAATTGTTATTCCATCACTACCGTTCTCGACAGTTCGTCCTGACCCATGAAGATAGTCATCATCTGTACTACGAAGGTCTAACCACAGTGCATACTTGTTTGTCAGGTATTGACCAATCCTAACATCATACAGATGTAGATCTTTGCACGCAATGTTTGCAGGTTTATCTCTAATCCTTCCACCCGCAAAATACTTTGTGATCTCATCGTAGTGTTGATAAGGTAACATTCCTGAAGCGTACACTTGATTAGGGCGGCCTTCGATTGTACAAGACAAATGTGTAATCTTAGGATTGTAGAATTTTTCTGAATCCCGTTTGTATGGAGCCGCTGGTTCAACAAACAACATAAGAATACCTTTCAGTGACCTAGCAGGTGTGTTTAAGTTTATGTTCCACATCGGGTCACTCTTGTCTTTGGGTATTAAACTATGTCTAATCACCCTGTCATAATAAATTGGTAGTCTTGACTGATACTGATTTTGAATGAGTCTGGCTAGTTCAGTGTGTGTGACAATTTCATATTCCAAGGAAATGTTAGAGATCTTGTATGTTGCATCTGTGGCAGATGATTTAATTACTTTGGAGTAGTCATTGAAGGTTAGTTCAAAACTCAGACGGTCATTCAGTGCTCCTTGATAATAAGGCAGATGAGCTGTTAGGATTTCAAACTCAAGTGGAATGTAGAATCTGGATCCATATGTTTCAGCCATTATAACTTCCTTTGGTACCCCAGTAGTTACCTTATCTGCTGCATTGATTCGAAGTTTACCAACATTATCTGGCTGTATGCCTTGATAAATACGATCCTCTCGTTCTTCTCTTGTTAGCCAAAGGTCTTTGTAACAGTAGAATACATCTGAGTCATCAAGACTAAACACTTCCTGTCCTTCAAGTTTTACTTTAATAGTTCTAACAATTGCTCTGCCAAGATTGTCAACTAGTGTTCTGTTTACATCTGCCTCTGATGATAGTTCAATATTAAATGCAAGGCGTGCAGTGCCAGGAACAATAACGTCACTGGGACCTAGGTTTGGAAACTTGACTGTAAGTGTTTGATTCTGGTCTATGGTACTAGGATTGTTTGTGATGACTATTGTTTGTCGAATGCCCTTAACACCCAGGGGCTCACGTAGTTTTCTGTATGGGTCTAACTTTGATCCGTAAGACTGTGTCATTTTTATTATGCACAATAAAAAATAATAAATTAATAAAACAATGGCAGCGGGAGGATTTAATCATGAAGATTTTAAAATGGATGACATAAATGTCTCTGATAATAGTGTAACAGATATGTCGAGTAATACTTCTTTTTTACAACAAGAACTTTTACAAAGTAAAGTTAACTCGTTTTATGATAGTGTTAATGAGCGTCCATATCAAATAGATCCTAATCAGTTTGAATATGAAAAAGGACATTTATATTTAAAAACTATTGACAAAGGAAAAATACAATTGACTAACAAAAAAGACCCTACTAAGTTTAGAGCTTTAGGTACAATCAAAAAAGAAGGTGGTGTTGGTGCCTTGCGTCAACTTGGTGTTGGTGATAAAAGGTTGCCACCTCGAGTTGTTAGTGCTCTTCATGATGCGCAAACAAGGTTGCCAACAGGACAAGAAATTGATGTGGCACCAGTAACAAGCCTACCAGAAATAGCAAACACAGTAATACAAGAAACATCATTTACAGAAGGACAAATAAATGAGGAATTAAAAACAATTGGTGACTCTCCTTTGACAAAGAGGGAGTTAGCTGCGTTGGATAAAACACTGCAGACAATAAGAGGTGAGCTTTTGAATAATGTAGCTAAACTGGGTGAACTTGATAATCATATTGAAAGAGAAAAAGAGAAACTGGCTACAGCAGATAATGGGAATTATGACATAGAAATGAAAGAAAGAATACAACACAGATTAAAAGATTTGTATACAGAAAGATCAGCGCGACTAGAAGTGATTGAAAATGGAAAAGAAAAACTGAAAACACAGGTCAACAGAATTAGAGAAACTATTCAGAAAATACTTAATGAGGATACAACTTTGACTGAGAGATTAAAAACACTTTTCAGAGAGCAGGGTATCACTATTGCAAGTTTAATTACTGCTCTTGGATTTATTATTAGTACTGTAGTGTTAGCTGTAACAGGTGGTGGTAGTAGTCCAGCACCTCCAGCTCCTCCAACTCCATCAGACCCAAAAGATTTACAGACGTGGGTAAAAAAACAGTTGTCTCACATATCAGACTTGCTTAAAAAATTAGCTGTAAAAGCAGCAGATGCTTTACCAGGTATTATAGGTAGTGTTGTCAGTTGGCTTATTAGTACTACAGCAAAGGTAGTAGGGTTTATGGCAGAGCATGTATGGATATTTTTGGTAACAGTAGGAGGGTTAATTATAGGATACTTAATGAAACAGGTAAAGAAGTAATATTCCTAATCCAGTAAGGCCTATTACCAATGCAGTTCTCTCTGACTCATGTGTGTTTTCTTGGCCTGTTACTGACTGTACTGGTGCTGGTTTAGGTGTCTGTGCCGATGCTTGGGCTGTTATTGACATTACTGGTTTTACTATCTGTTCAGGTGGTGGTGTTGATATTTGTGTTACTGGTGGTGTTACTGGTTGTATGTGAGAGGTTGTTGGACTCAAGTTTACAGATTGATTAAGTCCTAATTTCTGATTACTCCCTGCAACAACTATTTCATTATTATAATTTGTTATTACTCCAATTTGTAGTTGAAGATCAGAAGGCAACATGTATAACCCAATACCAACTACAAAGTCAACTTTTGATCTAGCATATCTGAGAACGTCTTGGTAGCGTTGTATGCTAGATGGTAAATCTACAACTGAATTAATTGAGTCTTCCATGTTTGCAAGAAACTGTTTTTGTGCTTCAAATTTACCACTTCCATTCAAAATGTTTGACTTTGTTTGAGCTTGTGCTCCTAGTATACACCAGACATATGTTCTGATAGACTCATTGATGCGTTCGACTCCTGCTTGAGTAAACCCGTCAGATTTATCTAAAATAAATGTGGTCCACGCATTAGTCTGCTTCTGCTCTATTGATCCTAACCAGACTTGTGATTTTGATGAGAATGAAGTGTAACCAGGGTAGTAATCTTGTGGGTATTGTCTGTGACTCATAGCATAATACAATGTTCCCATACCATTGTGATCATCAAGTTTTTGTGTAAAGTCATACTTTGTACTGATGTTAAATTCATTACAAATGCGTTCAAATGCTTTCAAATCCATGGGATTGTTAAACTGATTAAAACTGGATTCAGTTGGTAATGGTGTATGCAGTTCTGACAGTATTCTTCTAAGCTGGTAATAAACATGGAAATGATACACAGACTTAATCAGTTTGTTTGAGTGATTCAAATGGTCTGTAAATGAAACACCACAGCCTGTAGTAGAACACAGTATGGCAAAGTTAAGTTGGTTTTGAAACATCTGTAGTGGGCTTGAAGACCACTTTCTTGCAGTTGAGTCATCTGTTATTGGAGGGTTTAGGTAATGATCAAAAGGGTTGGGTACTTTGACTTGAAATAAATCTTGTTCAGACACAGCTATATCAAGCTGATTTAACTGAATTATTTTCTGTTCATAAGTAGGTGCAACATTATATTTGGCATTCACATTGAATTGAAATGCGTTTGTAGTGGTAATGGTTGGTGATTTAAATTCCATCCTTTTTTTTTTTATGTGATAATAAAAATGTTTATAACCTTAACAAATATTGACACAAGCAAACCAATGTGGCTAACTAATGGGATTGATAATCGTGATGGTAGCAAGGCTGTAGCTATCCATGAAATGTTCTACACAGTAAAGTGGTTTAATGTAACGGATAATACAAGTTTTTATATAAGTTATCTTAATGCTGGTAATAGTGGCTTGGACACTAATACACACTTTATACCATCTGGGTATTATGACTTTTGTACTTTAGCTACATGGTTTCAAAATAATTTAAAAATTAAAGCAACTTTAAATCAGGCTAACTTGTTTGTTGAATTAGAAATTCCTACAGGCACTATACCTTTATTTTCAACTGAACTTGCATATTTACTTGGTTTAATAGACAGAAATACAATGCCTGTAAATTGGGTAATGGGTTTTACAGATAATGGTACTAGTGGATGGTATTATACACCAGATGTAACTAAAATAACTGGAACATATCCTGTTCATTTGTCAGTACACACATTTCTAAATGTTCATTTGAAAGAACTAAACACGACTGAAAATGTACACAATGGAAAACCATCAACTTTGTTGAGATGCTTACCAACTGGAACTGCACCCTATTGTGAAATTGTGGTTGTTAGATTTCCTAATTTACAGTTTAAGAAATTAGGTTCTAGTTTCTTTGAGTCACTGAGTATATCTGTAACTAATCAGAATGGTAAACCAGTTGTGATGCATGATTTTAGTGTTGTGTTAGAAATTAAATAATTTTATTTTTGTTTATAAAAAAATGAGTGGTCTTGGTCCAAAGCCTAGAATCATACCAGTTGCATGTCCAGTAACAGAGTTGAAAGATTTGGCAGACGTACAGGATTTTGAGAAGGAAGGGGAAATTGGAGAAATATATGGTTTTGAACTTGATTCCTATGGCATGTACAAGAGAAAAGTAATTGTTGACATAAAAGACGGTGAAAAACAGATTCCTAAACTTGGTCAGCTTCGTGATGTTACTGTACCTACTCCACCTGTAAATAATGCGCATTACAACTTAATACATGTGGGAAATAAGTGGGTTGTTTCACCTGTACCGGCACCACCACCCACAATTGACTGGGACATAAAGATTGAATTTATTAGTCCTTATGTATACACTGATGATGAAGGCGCCTTAGTGTTTAGGAAGGTTGTTAATTCTGGGCCGCTTATTGTAAGCCTTGTTCCAAGTTTTGCCCTAGACAACAATAGCAGAGAAAAACTGAAAGTTGAAAATTATGAGAAACGGAGATATCTTCTTACAACTAGAAAGGGTAGATCAGATACTTCTGTTGTGTTTATGCCAGCAAGCTTAGTCGTGGCTAGAGAAGCGACAATAGTATTTGAAATTATCATGAAATCTGTTGCTACTGCAAAAGAGGCTCAAATTGCACAAGGAATTAAACTTACATGGAATGAAGCAGTAACAGAATCATCAAAGGTCTTTATTGCCATTACAAAAAATAATGATGTTATTAATGTTTCAAGCAGTATTCCAGCTGTCAAGGTGGTGGTTGACAAAACAACTTTTGTTCGTCTAACTTACATAAACCTTGAACACATTGATCTTGTTGCATTTTATTATGCCAGCAAATTGTATACTTTTGAAGAGTTGCAAAATGTAATTGCTGATTAAAAAAATATTTGTCATAAAAAATGGTGAACTTGTATCCACAAATACCACCTGAGCCTATTGAGCGTGATAAAACATTAAAGGCAGATTCATTTCGTTTAATGAATATTACAGAAGCGTTGAAGTATTTGGAAGAAGAACAAGCAAAATACTCGAGGTGTAAACGCCGTTACAATACGGTTTTCAATTCTGTACACAACACATCAATGGCCATGGGGGTGGTTTCAGCCGGATTATCTGTAGGAGGTATAACTCTTTTTGCAACGGGGGTGGGAAGTGTTATAGGAATTGCTGTTGAAGGTATTGGTCTTGTCACAAGTCTAGCATGCTTTGGTATGGAAGCCATTAACAAAAGATTTTATATGAAGTTGCAGAAGCATGAAGCATTAAGTACGCTCGCAGCAGCTAAGCTGACGAGTATGAAACTTATTATTAGTAAGGCTTTGGAAAATAATGAAATTGATGATAACGAATTTAAAAGAGTCCAGGATGATTTAGCAAATTACAAGCAACAGAAGTCTGAAATACAGAATAAGATGCGTAGTCAACCCGCGAATGTTGAAGAGCTAAAGCAATCTTTTTTAGAGGAAGGAAAGAAAATAGGCGTAGAAGAAACTATGAAAAAAGTTTACGGACTGTTAGGCAAGTAAAGATCAGTTTTGGTAATCATTCATTAATTCTGAAATACTCTTCACAAAGAGATGTCATGCCTTTCACGTCTGCCCATCTAACACCATCTGCCCCACCACCAGACTACTATTGAGAAAAAAAAAGTTTTCTTGTTGACCTTGTAACTTGAGAAATCTGTCTGAGTGTCTTATTGACTAGGGTCAAGAACTTACAAATTCTTATGTTTAGGTTCTTGTAAGAACTTGTTTTAAGTCACTTAAAAGAACTTATGACACTAACTTTAAAGTTGTAGGTATCTTTGAAGTTAGTTGGCAAGTAAAATCATGTTATTCTAGAAAGTCACATCAACAGTAACTTTCTAAGTTTACTTCCCACTCAGATTGCCCGGTAGTGTAATAGAATATTTTTTTTATTACACAATAAGGGTGTGTGCACATAGCACCCTGGAAAGAAAGGTCTATAGTGCAAAATCTGTCCATACCTCTGTGGACGTGAAATGGGTATTTTAAAACACCCCTTTTGAATGGGCCTGATGGATGAGCCTATTGCCAGGGGGTGTTTTTCATGTGTTCTTGTCGCTGCAAACATAAAATGGGTTTTGTCTTTCAATTTCAAATGCATCACAGGTTGGTCTGCGCCTGTTAAATAACACTCACGATGTGCTGATGTGATGTGCTTGGAGTGGAAACAACAAAATTTTCTCCACACTTTGTCAGACGAAGAAACAGAAAACAAAATTATTTTTCTACTCACTTGGCGAGACCTATTTATTTAGGAATGACCTAGTGCTCTATATTTGGAGAAAAAACCTATATTCAAGGTTTGTTCCATATTTTGGTGAACGCTCCATATTTTAAATTTGTTCTAGTGCCCTAATAACCCACTTTTGAAGCGTTGACACAGAACGAAATAATTTGACCTAATATGTTTGTGTGTGCTTGTGTGTGCGAGGTGGGTGGCTGGGTGGGGTAGGGGGTCTGGGTGACAGCATTGATATTTTTAACTAGCCTTTTTTTTCCCAGATTATTTCCCTTTGTCCAGTGATGTACTTATTTTGCTTTTTTCCCTAACATAAAAAATAGGAAAAAAAATAAGAAAAAAAAAATTAAAATTAAAAAAAAAAAAAAATAAGAAAAAAAAGAAGAATAATTAAAAATTAACAAAGAAAAAAAAAATAGAAAAAAAAAAAAAAAAAACATTGACAAAAGGGCTGCTTAGTGGCCTGTCACCTGCTTCCACAGGAATCGATGTAACCCGGGTTATCCACGTGCTAATTCACCCCCTATGGAGGGGGCTATAACCCTGGGGGTTGCACGTTCACCTTTTCCTGTGAAAGCCTCCGCGGTGGAGAGTGTCAACTGGCTCCGAGAGCGTGAAACGAACCCAGCACAGACAGAATAGCTTGCGCTAACTATTCTATCCTAACCAGCGGAAGTATCCTCTCAGCCACTCAGCAGACCCAAACAAAGGTAGATTATTTTACGTATTTATGGTTTGGCTGAAATCTTATTAAATCAGGGCTCTCCATGATATGAATCAAAAAAGAATCTTAAGAATTTAAGCCTATAAAGACATAGGCTCCTGAGAATCTAAGTCTCTTGCAAAAGACCTCTGGTGTTTCCGTCCTCAAAGGTAGTAAGCCTAACATGCTATTATAAGATGTCCTTGGCATTGGTGAATGTCCGCTTCTCTGTCTGTGTTTAAGCGTGCTCAGTACAACTCTGCCATGTCTGTGTTTAAGTGTTATGCATAGATTCAGCAATCTTTACAGTTGACTAAAACTCTATGAAATCGGTGGCTAATGAGAATCTCACACTGCTCATAAGAATCTGTGATGGCGTGGGCTACTGAAAATTAAAGCCTCTTGTAAAATAAAACATGCTTTTTCATGTTCTCAGAGGAAGGAAGTCAGATTTAATGGGGTTCCTATACTTGTTCAGTAGCGCAGAACGACTATGTGCTTCAGCTATTGTACAAAGGGCACTGTGTGTGTGTGTGTCAGTGAAATAGGATAAGTTTGTAACCCAAATAACTGTCTGGGTGGTGTGTGTGTTTTCATGTAAACATGTTATCTGTGTGTTTGAGCGTGTGTGTGTGTGTGTGTGTGTGTGTTTAACTGCATTTTATTTTGTATTGAAAGGTGGTGTGTTAATAGAGACAATGGTGATTAATAACTGAAGTACCTTTGCTTAAAGAAGTCAATGACAGCATTAATTATTTAGGTGTGGTGGGGGATCTGGCTTAATAATCACGGGTAGCTGATAAAAAATGCTGCTACTCTGAGAACACAACCGCACTCCAACACAAAGTAATGGAAAGATCGAGAATGTTCGTCTTCACACCCTACGAACGTCTCAACGACGCAATACTTGATCACGAGACTAGGGTCACGAGTTGACACGTGGTGTTGTTATTAGCAACATTGACGTGGGTGATGCGGAAATTATGCCTAACGGGAATTCCCACAATTGCGCAAGTAGTCATTTCCCGAAAACGGCTGATAGTAGTCAATGACAGCATTAATAATTTAGGTTAGGTGGGGGGTCTGGCTTATGATAATCGCGGGTTGGTAGCTGATCAAAAATCGTTGCTTTGAATGATTTCTGGAGTGGAACTAAAATGGCTAGGTAATAAAGTTATTGGGTGTATTGGGTGGCGATGGGTTTGTCTAAATGGCTAGTTGATTACAATAATTAGTTGATCGATGTGGCATTTATCGATTTGATTGGTTTTCAAATCTTATATTCTCATTCTAGAATTAATTATTCTGAGAATGAGAATATGAGAGCCCCAGCCTACCCCTCCCCCAAACGTAGCTTGAATGATTTCTGGAGTGGAACTAAAATGGCTAGGTAATAAAGTTATTGGGTGTCTTTGTTGACGTGGGCTTGCTTAATTACCGTGTTAATTAGAATAAATATATTGTTTGGGGGAGGGGTAGGCTGGGGCTCTCATATTCTCATTCTCTTATGGCGTGCCCCAGGGATCTATACTAGGACCGTTACCTTTCTGCTTGTTTATAAATGATCTTCCACTTCATATATCAAATCCAAATACCGAATGTGATATGTTTGCCGATGATTCAACTCTTCACGCTGGCGGGAAAACTGTACATGAAATATCAAGCAATCTTCAGCTTAGTCTTCTGGAGGTCTCACTGTGGTGGAAAAATAATCAAATGCTTGTTAATCCATCCAAAACGAAAAGCATGCTAACCACAACACGCCAAATGCATCAGCTCCGCCCCCATTCACTTAGCCTCTCTTTTGATTCAGTTCCCATTGAGCAAGTCAAGGAATATCGCCTCCTCGGGGTAATTGTTGATGACCAACTGTGCTGGTTGCCCTATCTAACACAACTAGGGAAAACATTATCAAAGAAGCTATTTTTACTGTCAAGATTAAAATCTATCATTGATACTAAGACACGAAAGCTATTTTTCAACTCCTACATAAAACCTCACATTGACTACGCATCTACTATTTGGGACGGCTGTAGTAAGGCTAACCTTAAGCGGATTAATTCTCTATACAATCGCGCAGTTAAACTGATCCTCCCAATCCCCTCTCTAACTTTAGAGGAAAAGTTTCAGGCAACAGGACTCCTTCCTTTACATCAACACCTTATGTTAAATAAGTGCGTACTTATGCACAAAGCACTGAACGGGAAAACCCCCCTCTACCTGGCTAAGCTTTTCACTGAGAGCGAAAGGGTTTACAGCACTTTGAGGAACAGTCTCGTCATTGAACGGCCCCGAATTGACTTGTTTAAATCCAGCCTTTCGTACGCGGGTGCCTATTTAAGGAACTCACTTCCTCCACATATACAGCAAACGAGACATCTTCCATTGTTTAGGACGAAAGCTTTTATATACATCTCTGAGCAAACTTGAAAGAAACGTAGATAATATGTCCAAAAGAGCCATGTCAATGATTTCCTGTGGTCCTCCGTTTTGCACTTGTTAACTTTTACATAATATCTTTCTTTATCGTAGTGTTTTGCCTGCTCACTAAAATTCTACACATGAGTAGCTGTATCATAAGCGTGCAGTCGCTTTCTATAAACACACTTTACATCGCACACCCCCCCCCCCCCCAACCCTGTCATTTTACTGTGTGTGTGTGTAATCTTCAGCGACTTTGGAACTTGTATCGGAATGTAACTAAAGTGACCTTGTTGTGTGCTGTTAACATATTGTTTTAATGTTGCTTTTAATGTTGTAGTTTAGCAAGGACAAACATGAAAAGAGGCCTGTGCGCCTATTGTTTCCATCCTTGAGAAATAAAGTATCATTCATTCTCTCTCTCTCTCTCTCTCTCTCTCTCTCTCTCTCTCTCTCTCTCTCTCTCTCTCTCTCTCTCTCTCTCTCTCTCTCTCTTCATGTTTATTTCTACTATTTCTTCAATGTTTTTTGGCTGGTTGTATTTTATTACTTTTTCCGATTTTAGAGAGACTATTTAGTGACTTGTGCATCATCTATAAATTAGATTAACAACGGCAAGTTCGAAAAATGGTTTTCCCATCCTAAACTTTCACCGTTTGAAATAAAGAATCATTGTCATTGTCATATTAGTTTTCATTCTCTGTCTCTCTCTCTGTCTGTCTGTCTGTCTGTCTGTCTCTCTCTTCTCTCGACTGTGTGTACGTGTGTGATGGTGTATGCGTGAGCAAGGACATGACTGAAAACAGGTCTATGGCCTAATCATTTATCCTTCGAAAATTTCATTTCATTTCATTTCATTTCATTTCATTTCGTCTCTCTCTCTCTCTCTCTCTCTCTCTCTCTCTCTCTCTCTCTCTCTCTCTCTCTCTCTCTCTCTCTCTCTCTCTCTCTCTCTCTCTCTCTCTCAAAATCCCACTCATATGAAAAAAGTCGAAGTCAGTTAATCGAAAACAAAAACGAGGAATACGTGGGAAGTATATAGGTCAGCTTTGAAGTGTTTTCTAACCGACATTGTACGGGCGTTTATGGCCGTAATTACATTGAACCTTAACTCATTCAAGGCGCCCCACATCAATAGCAGCGGTAGTGTCGTATAGCGTGGCCGAAGGCAACGCTATACGACACTTTCGCAGCTATTGATGTGGGGATCCTTGGATGAGTTAAAGCCAACATTCCAAAGATCTGGAGTAATCCTTAGAAGACTGATCGACCATGATAGTTCAAGGTGTTGCCGGCCATACCTGGCGCCTAGACACACCCGGCTATTCTAGCACCTTACCTGTCTTTGAACTTTAAAGGTCCAACGGAGACATGATCGTTTAGTCTCGCTGTTGTGCTGTTTCGGGCGGAGTTGGTTCTCGGCAGACAGACGCCTTAAGTGGCTGCCGAATACAGGTGGTCGTTTTATTTAGGTGGTCGCCTTGACAGGTTTGACTGTTCGCCTTCAGCTTTTGGCACTAGCCTCGGGGGTGGGGTTTGGGGGGGATGGGGGTGGGGGGGTGGGGGGTGGAGTGGGGCTAGGGGGTGGGGGGGGGGGGAGTAAACGAAAGTTATGGAATCCATGGCAAGAATCTCGTGCCCCTTAGAATCCTATTGACTCTCCGAGTCAGGGGCACGAAACTCTTGCAATTAATGCCATAACTTTGGGCTTCTCGCCCCCGTGCCCGACCAGAGAAAGAGATTAGGTGCTGAATGCCAAGGTTGAATGCGTGGACTTGAATCATTAATGTCTCGCCAGCACAACACCTGAGTAACGACTGTAAAGGTACAGGCACCAGAAAAGACTTGCTGAATCACCTTCCGACACGCGCTGGTCACATTAACACCCACACAGTCCCGAGTGCCGACGCGCGGCACCAATAGGAGATGTATGTGCTATGATAGTTTACGAGTGGTGCTGGAATAGCTCGACGCCTGGAGGCCTGTCTAATGGCTTATACAGTCAGAAAAGAGTAGGATCACTGAATCGCCTGTATAAAGCCACGTTAACCATAAAGTCCTGAGGTTGAAAATTCTCAGATTTCTGTATCGTCATATGAAGGCTGCAGTTACACATTAGGAGGTAGATTAACCATTTGAGTTCAATGGTGGTGCCAGAATAGCTCGGCGCCTCCGAATAGCAGTCATATTTTACGGGACGGGTTTTACGATGCGATATGGGTAATGGGTTTAACAATTTTCACATGATGTGATTGCGAAGGATCTGAGATATTATTCTCAACGCGTGTATAATAATGTGAATTATTACACGAATAAAGAATAGAAAGAAAAGTTTCGTCCTAGAGGACTACTGCGCAGTGAAAAATATATAATTATTCCGTGCACTGAAAGCGGTCGCGGGTTTATTTATGAAATCGGCGTAGTGAGCTCAGCGAAAATAAAAAAAGATCCAAGGGAACATGGTGATGTAATCAAGAGGCATAGATCCTCATGATCCCCCGCAACTGCGGGGGCTCATGAGGATCTGTGCCTCTTGCAGTCGGATTGTGTTCAAGGGGCTAAGAGTTAACACTAAGCGACACGCATGCTGCACACGTAAACATTAAGCAGCAGACTAAGAATGGGTGGTTATGACCGGAATTTATAATTTAACAGCCATAAAATCAGGCCGTTACACACCTCCTGTCAGTTGTCTGTCGGCAACAGGAGGAACAAATGGTAACACATCAACTCTTTCTACCCCAACACCGAAATCCTTCAATTTTGCCGTTGTCCTCTGAAGACTGCATTGCAGTGCAGGACACAGATCGACCATGATAGTTCAAGGGTGATGCCAGAATGGCGCGGTCCGTGGCGCAGTGGTTAAGGTGCCTGCCACCAATGCCAAAGGTGCGAGGTTCGATACCGGGTTCCGGCGTCGGACTTTTCTCCTCTGGTAAGTGTCACCGTTAATTCGGGCGGACCGTCGGGGGTTCTTTCTCTGGGTACTCCGGTTCTTCCACCCCCCCCCCCCCCCCACACACACACTTTGGTACCGGTTTCAGGCCACTTTACAAATTTCAAATACAAGCGATCAAAAATCTCTGTAACTTCAGTAGCTGAACTGGCCCTTCGTCTCTCTTGTACTGTGTTTGTCTTAAATGGGCGTAAATCCGTGTCTGTTACGTGAGTGTGCGTGTTGGGTTTCAGTTCGCGGCGCTTTGAGTCGATTCGCTCAAAAATTGAGAAAAAGCGCCTATATAACAACGGTATTATATATAACGGCCTATGGGCGCCAAGCTATTCTGGCATCACCCTTGAACTATCATGGTCGATCTTTATCTTCCTGTGGTGTGTCTGGGGTAGAATGAGTTAAGCGCAACAGTTTAGCAGCGAGAAGTCCAACAGCCATTAACGACAGACTATCTGACACTTAGGCTTACGTAGGATACCGGCGGGAGGGAGGTGGGGGGTGGGTGGCAGGTATGGCTTGACACCAAACTTCTTCTGAGCATGGCGGAGCACGGCATCACGTCTGAATTATCACGGTCGATTCACATGTTGGTGTAGCGTGTCAATGGTGAACGTCTAAAAAGGACAGCATTGGAATATATAGCTCGTTCGTCCTCGATTCATTTCAGTTCATTTCGCTCTGCGCTCGGAAAAACCCATACGCGCTCCACCCCACCCACCAGAAGTCTTCTCAGAGCTCCTTTCGAGGGTGTGCCAATATTGGTCCGGTTTACTTTGGATCCCTCATGTCCTTTCAAGTCTGCCCAACGCCGCTTCAGAACAACAGAAGTCAAACAGCATGGAATTCATACATTCCGTGGATTCATCCGGACTGCACTATCTGCAAGAGGTGTAAATTCTTATGAGGCTTCGCTACCGTACCCCAGTAGCAAAACGTCTTCGGGCCCACTGCGGTCGTGCTTGCAAGGAAGAGCCTCCTTGGCATCCACAGTTTCAGGTACTTATCGGGTATTAGTGAAGTTTCGTTTGCAACGAACGACACACAACTACGAACGAGAACGAAGAATTAACGGCGGATAATTAGCTTTTGCCATAAGCATAGACATTACTCCGAACATCTCCAAGAGGAATAGATCCTCATGAGCCCGTAGGTTGTTCGCCGTGACGTTTTCGCTCTCGTTTGTTGTTGTGAGTCTTTTGGCGTAAGGGTAACCTCACTATTAACAGTACGACTGTTACGAGGACGCATGCCGCAGTGATCGGAGCGATCCAGCGAAACAGGGTCCTTTTGTTGCTGCGTGGAAGACCTTACGTTCAAGGGGCGCGACTTACTGTCTTTAATCTGATTCTGAATGAGGAACAACTCCACCAAATCAAGGTTAGAGGTCAACTAGTTACAACTGCAATAAATAAATTTCACTTGGACGTATCTGTTGTAAAATTCTGACATTAACTCATTCGAGACGCGCCGCGTCCATATACGCGACATAAAGCTGCGTATCAGTAAACGGCACGTCTCGAATGAGTTAACGATTGTGGGTGGAGAAAACCTATTTAGTCCCGACGCACTACAGCAGGAGATGGATCGACGATGATGTCATTCAAGGGTAGTGACATTAGCTTGGCGCCTGATGGCGCCAAGCTAATCTGGCACTACCCTTGAATTAGCATGGTCGATCCATCTCCTGCAACTGGTAAACAGTCGTTGGGTGATACCTCCAACAGTTGGCATTGGGATTAAATGGGTTACAATTAGGAGATGAAGGTGTAGGACATATATAAAGACTTCCAAACGAAAGAATTTTCGAAAATGAATTGACAGAATATAGATATAGATATAGATACACATCGACAGGTGTATATGAGGTCGATAACTGTGAATTTCGGCTTTACTGCTTCGGGCCGTTAGGCCAGGTATCAAAGACTAGCAGCAGGTATTATTCGATATGATCAGAGTAGTGAAGTCTGATATCGATGACTGCCAGTATCACACATATTCTAATGTCAAAGAAACATGTCGTATCAGGTAACATACACGGCCGCTTTTAGTTTGGTTTGCCTAGGGAGTTTTGAATGCATGCACAAAGTTTCCTTCAGAACATCCTGGGTGTATGCAGTCTACTTGTTTGACTCCACCCTGCTCCGGTATTCTTTCTGAAAGCTACCACTGCTGAAACGCCAATGGGATTGTTCGCTAGAAAGAGACAGGTGTATATGAGGTCAATATACCCCTGCAGACAGCGGTGTATGAGGTCGATATTTCCAGTCACGCAAAAGACATACATCCTCATGAGCTGGTGCGTAATACAAGGACTCATGAGGATCTATGCCTCTTGCTGATATGGTAGGGTCGCTCTTCTCTCCGAAAGCCTTGATTGTTCAAACGCCAATGGAATTCTTCCCTTAGAAACCGACAGGTATATATGAAGTCGATAGCTCCTGCCAGGCAAGAGGCCTAGATCCTCATGAGCCCTGCATTTATGCAGGGGCTCATGAGGATCTATGCCTCTTGTACATATGCTGATGTCGAACTCTTCCTTAAAAGCCTTGATCGTCACAGTTGAAACGCCAATGAAATTATTCGTTAGAAGGAGGCAGGGTGTATAAGCTATCGACTCTTCCTACTCAAGGAAGAGGCATAGATCCTCATAAGGCCCTGCACTTTACATGGGCTTATGAGGATCTAGGCCTCTTGCGGATGTGGACAGGCCTCTTTTTTCAATGAAAGGTCGGCTTCTACGCGGCGGCTGACAATGGAGCGATCGATTCAGTGGAAATAATCGTGACACCAGGGGGCCGCAACATGCATCTGACAGCTCTCAAAGTCACAGGATAAAACGGTTTGCCCCACGCTCTAGTACGAAAGGCCAAAGAGATCAGAAAGGGAAATAAAGACAAAACAAAAAAGACACTTTTGAAGATGTAGATAGACCCACTCAGGGAGTACACTTCTATTCAAATGAGATGCTTCAAATCTCATTTGAATAGAAGTGTTACGTGGTGGGGTCGTAGTCGTAGTATGATAAACACACCAGACGCATGCACGTAAGGTTCTTTTAAATAAGCTTCATTCAGCTGCAACCCGTCACACGTGGCTTAAGGATGTAGACAATATTGGAGTAACAGTTCCAACAATATTTTAATTCAGCGATGCGATCTCCACACAATGCATTCCCAAATGCACCTACACTGATAAAATGTCTTCTCTTCTGCAAATGTCAACACTGGCGACAGAAAGTTCCTCACACAACATACACCACCGTTATGCTGCGTCTCTCACAATGTACACCCTATACGGGCCACGTACCTACGATAAACTGTGTGTCTCTACAACTGACAATGCAAGACAATGTATCCCCGTGCTTCCCAGCACACAGTTTTTATAGTATAAAACTTTCTAGAATAATCTAATGAATTTACACAACGCAACCAATCAGAACGAAACACGTTACTGAAACTCATAAATATTAATAAAAGAAGAACTTTCTCGAATAACTTAAATTGTCTACAAAAATTCGGCTGCTCATTTCATCCCCAAATCCAAGTATGTAATGATATCACACAAAAATATGGCAAACCGTTCACGACTTTTCACAACATGCAAAGAACGGCTGCTAATTTCACGCGCACAGTAAACAACTATGACCAGCAACTTTGCTACTATGTTACAAAAATGTAACTTACTCTTTTGACGTCACATGTACGAGGTCACTAGATAGCGCGACTCTGTTTCGAATGTTCTGGTTCATTCTCAACTAATCTACGCAAAACAAAAATCGACCGCTCTTCTCTGTGCGACTTTTCTAGAAGCTTCTGGACTACAATTAACGTATCATAACAAAGTCAAAACCGCTTTCATGGACGAACGATAAAAAATCTCACTGAAAAGGTACGTGATACGTAATCGTGATAGCTCAAATAAATATCGGATCGTTTCCTACGATTAACACATGCATGCTCTCACAGGACAACACAACCACAATCGTAACAAGAAGTGTACTTGTGGTGTACTCCCTGGGTGGGTCTATCTGGGGAGTACACCCACATGTGGTACGGGTTCTTTACAAAAGACACATTTTAAAAAACAAAAATGAGTGATGAAGTCAGCCTTGTCATGTAGTGTCTTTACAGGTTGGTGTCTTTTTTACCAGAGATACTTTATATCTTTTTTTTCCAGCCAAAGAACGTCACTGAAAAAGACATAGCTAGACTGACAGTAGAAGGAGAAGAAAGAGGAGGTTGAGGAAGAGAGAGAGAGAGAGAGAGAGAGAGAGAGAGAGAGAGAGAGAGAGAGAGAGAGAGAGAGAGAGAGAGAGAGAGAGGGAGGGAGGGAGAGAGAGAACAATGAACAATGAACAATGAACAATGAACCTTTATTTTCCAACGGTAAAAGTTATTGGTAACAGGACCAGTTTTCAAACTTGCCGTTGCTACATCTACTACATAAATGACATAGACATGTAAACATACACATACCACACACTGACGCATGTATACACTCGCTCACGACACAAACTTGCACACGCACGCACTTAGACACACACGCACACATATACACACACGCTCTCGGACACGCACTCCAGACATACGTACGCGCATAACGCGTACGCACAAAAATATAAAATGAGTAAAAATGCAAAGTAAAGAAAATCATTAAGTACATTAGAATTCATACAGCAAAGGCAAATATGTATATGTGCTCTCTCTCTCTCTCTCTCTCTCTCTCTCTCTCTCTCTCTCTCTCTCTCTCTCTCTCTCTCTCACACACACACACACACACACACACACACACAGCATGCACACACACACACACACACAGCATGCACGCACACACACACACACACACACACACACACACACACACACACACACACACACACACACACACACACACACACACACACACACACACGTGAGCGCGCGCCCAAAAATATCGCGTACACACATATGAAGGCAAAAACATTATACATAGTACATGCAGTATTCAATGTACTCTTGAAACTCAGATATTATGGTCCACTGTATATTATATAAAAAAACAAACAAACAAAAAAAGACCAGACGCTCTCTTTCTCTCTGTGTGTCTCTCTCACTCTCGCGCGCACACACACACACACACACACACACACACACACACACACACACACACACACACACACACACACACACATTCTCACGCACACAAACATTCACACACCTGAACACACGCGCAAGTTATCCCTGTACTGTAATGATTAGATTACGTCAGAGATTCTAGGTGTTTGAAGAGGCTGACCCTAAATGAGGTGAGCGTCTTTGCGTTTCTGATTTCTGCAGGAATAGAATTCCAGAATGAACTTCCCGAAAATGACAAACTGGTTTTGAATAAATCAATACGCGGCAGGGGTACTTTGAAATGGTGTCCATGTCTAGATGCTACAGATATCCGTTCTGAGAAAAAAGAACTCAAGTACAGTGGACATGACTGCTTGTACAGCTTGTACATCAATACACCTTTATTGAACTGAAAGTGATGGGATAGAGGGAGCATTTTTAAAGTTTTAAGCTTTTCGTCAGTTGAGAGTTCGGGATCGGGAAATATAAGCTTAGCAGCTCTCCTATGTAGGGAGTTCAGCCTCTTCAAATGTACATCACTAGAACCATCCCACACTGTTGATGCATAGTCTATGTGCGATTTGACATGAGCATTGTAGAAAAGAAGACGCGCATCTGTGTCAGTAATTGTTTTCAATTTTGACAACATATACAGGCCGCTGGAAACCCTTTTGCACACATTATTAATATGCAGTTGCCATTTAAGCTGATCATCTATAGTGACCCCTAAGAGGCGGTGGTGTGATACTTGCTCAAATGGGCTGTCGTTTATACACAGACTAAGAGAGAGCGGGCATAGCTGGTGCTTTTGACGTGTGGTTATAACCATACATTCTGTTTTTGACGGATTCAGGGACATGGAGTTGGAATGACACCAGTCGGTGACATCATGCAGGCTTTCCTGCAGACGCGTGCTAATTGCAGCTACATCTTTGTGAGGAGTATGTAGTGTGCAGTCGTCAGCAAACATGTCACAAGAAATATCCTGGCAACTAATATGCAGTGGAAGGTCATTGATAAATATGCAGAACAGCAATGGCCCGAGGACAGAGCCCTGAGGCACTCCGCTTTTGACGAGACCATACGAGGAGTAGGATCCATTTAACAGTACTCTTTGCTTCCTTCCGCTTAAATATGAAGTAAACAATGAGACAGCACCTGCATTGAAGAGATATGCTTGAAGTTTTGACAAAAGAATGTTATGATTTACAAGGTCAAAAGCTTTCTTAAAATCAATAAAGATCGACCCAGTTATTTGGGAGTTATTTATGGATGCTAGCCACGCATCAATAAGTCTTGTCAGTGCCGTGTGGCAAGAATGCTTGGGGCGAAAGCCGGACTGAAATACGTGCAAAAGACTGCGACTCTCCAAATATTGATAAAGGTGTTTGTGCACGTGTCTTTCACAGGTTTGGAAAGGCTGGATAATATTGAAATGGGTCTATAGTTATTAACATCCGACAGATCTTTTGACTTAGGCAAAGGGATAACCTTGGCTTGCTTCAGTCCTTATGGAAACATATTTTGTTGGATACATAAGTTATAAATATACGTTAACGATTCTACTGTATAGGGAAGGGACAGTTTCAGTATTTTAGGGCTGATCTCGTCAGGTCCCGATGACTTTTTGTTTTTCAGTGACCCGATCAGTTTTCCTACTTCATACACAGCTAGAGGCGGTATAGAGAATGGGGGTTTGTCCTTAGTCTTCTGCTTACAAAAGTTAAGTAGGGCCTCCGGGCATGTGTAAGACGCGTTACCGCTTGAGGGTATGATTGACTCGGCAACAGACAGAAAATGTTTATTAAAAGTTTCTGCAGTAATACTAGAAGGAATGGCTGACGATTTCTTGCTGTTACCTCGGGTGACGAGATTAACCGCGCGCCAGAGTGTGGCAGTATCTCTGTCTTCTTTAATCATTCGTTCAAAGAGAGACTTTTGAGCCCTGCGTACCATAGACTTGACACGGTTACGTTGCTTTTTGTATTCGCTAAATAGCTTGTGTCTCCTTAAGTCATTTCTCAATCTCATAGCTTCGATTATTTCTTGGTTTAGCCAAGGCGGTAACGTGTGGTTTTTTACCCGCTTTTGCCGCAAAGGGGCGTGTTTGTTAAGTACTCTTGTAAAGAGTCCATACCAAACAGCCAGAGCCTTTTCAGGGTCAGTTTCGTTATTAACGACATTAAATGGTGTTTGATCAAGGTCTGCTAGAAAAGCAGACTGATTAAACTGTTTAAATGAGCGATACGTTATAGTTGTGTGCCCGTTCTTACGATGCACTGGCAGTTTTGTTGACCATGAACACACAGTAGGAAAGTGATCACTGATGCTGAGGTCAGGAACACAAACATTGAATACACTAAGGGGACGGTTGGTGTAAATGTGATCAATGAGTGTTGCGGTTGTTTTTGTGATCCTAGTAGGGGCCGAAACTAACTGTTCTAAGCCTGTTTGTGTGGTGATGCAATCCCATGCGGTATGGGGCTTCAACATATCTATGTTAAAGTCGCCTAGTAGCAACGCGTCACAGTTAGGTAAGCCAACTTTTTCTACTGCATGCAAAAAATCATCGTACCATTCAAACTTGGCTGCTGGGTTACGATAACAAAAGCCGACGAAGACGGGTTTAGTTTTTGGAGCCCTAAATTCCAACCAGAGAGAGAGAGAGAGAGAGAGAGAGAGAGAGAGAGAGAGAGAGAGAGAGAGAGAGAGAGAGAGAGAGAGAGAGAGAGAGAGAGAGAGAGAGAGAGAGAGAGAGAGACAGAGAGAGAGAGAGAGTCAGAGAGAGAGAGAGAGAGAGAGAGAGAGAGAGAGAGAGAGAGAGAGAGAGAGAGAGAGAGAGAGAGAGAGAGAGAGAGAACGTACGTTGATGGATCCTCAACCCCGGCAAAAAACGTATTACGCAGCTGACTGCCAATTTTGAACTTCTTTAACCGACACACGGCGCCATAACCCTGAGGCCCAACTTCACAACCAATATGCATTCACTCTCGTCTACGAAACATTTACCCATCTTATTCCGTTTGGCTAGGAATTACCAGTTATGAGGGGGCGAAATCTATCAAACGTATCATGGAATTGCAAAGAATCATGAACCTGTGGCGTCTTTCCGTCGCCCTCAGGAATATATTTCTGTGCAGGTCAGTGATTTTGGACATTATGGCCTTCGGCCGTAAAGTCCAAAATCACAAACATGCACACTTACAGATGATTCAGACTTATAACTCCCATGATGGTTTATAACGAAGGTTGGAGTCTATAAGTTCTTTGGCAAGCCGCAAAGGTCATCTGGAAATTTCTTTAGCGTAAGTGTCCGCCTCTGCGAACGTAATGTAAATTCATAAAGCTTCAACCTTCAAGGGAAATACGAAATTCGTAAAGGCCCCAGCCCCCTTACATGGGGATATGACATTCAGATACCACTCCTTCCAGGGGAATATGAAACACTATAAGAGTGGGTTGGCTTTACCCATGATGAATCGTTGTTTCATATGAGTAAGTGTTTAGATAAATAAGTGGTCTACCAAGCGCGGAGTGCTAAGTCTGGCCAGAATTGATTGACAATGACTAGCTCAAGGGTAGTAGCTGATTAGACTGGACAATTCAAGGGTTGCAACAGGTTTCTTGCGTAGTTTAGATCCTCCCAGCGCCATGCTAGTTCTAGGGTCATGCGGTGCCTGCATGATCAAGTTGGCTTTAAGGCAGGCGTCGAGCTTATCAAACACTCGCATGGACCTATCATTTTTAATCAAATGTGTTCTGTTTCTCAACAGTAAAAAGAAAAACATATCACATTCATTCATTCATTTGTATTCTACACATAAGCACATAATAGAACGATGTTTATATAGATTCTTTAAGTACACATAGAAAAGAAGTACCCAACAGAGAAAGAAACACGCTTAGAAAAGACGGGTACAACACAATTTATTAATATTTCCGGTAAATACCCTTTGTCAAAATAGACAAACAAACAAACAGAGAGATTAGCCGCTACTTATCTTCATTCGCAGAAGGAATGTGGCAACTCGAGGGTTGCCACATTCCTTCTGCGAATGAAGATAAGTAGCGGCTAATCTCTCTGTTTGTTTGTTTGTCTATTTTGACATAGGGTATTTACCCGAAATATTAATAAATTGTGTTGTACCCGTCTTTTCTAAGCGTGTTTCTTTCTCTGTTGGGTACTTCTTTGCTTTTTACACGCTTGGCAGTAACCTTTTTGGTCTGGATTGATTATTTGAGTACACATGTTGCACACAGTTCACGTTGATATTGAAATAGCTTACCGCTTCACTACCATAACACAGCAAACAACATCAAAATGCAACAGACATATATCCTCATGAGCCCCCGCGTTGCGGGGGCTCATGAGGATCTATACGTCTTGCTGCAGCCTCATCTACGGACGTGGGAGAGAGAGAGAGAGAGAGAGAGAGAGAGAGAGAGAGAGAGAGAGAGAGAGAGAGAGAGAGAGAGAGAGAGAGAGAGAGAGAGAGAGTTAACATGATCAATCGGTCCCCCGTGGGGTCGGGGGTTTTATGCGGCCATGATGGGTTGCAGAGACCTCCCCAAGGGTGGGTCTGGAGTCTCCAACCTGCTCTCGGGGGTCGCACGAGGGCATTAATCACCAAGGGCGCTGCCGTAAATGGCAGACAAACTTTGCGAAGGAATAATATTAAGGCTTGGATGTAACTGAACGATTCAAGACCCATGCAGACCTTATACACGCTATTGTACAATGGGATCGATATGGATCGGCCATGATAGTTCAAGGATGGTGCAAGAATGGTCGATTTTTCTTCTGAGATGAGTGTAGTCTACAAGGCTAGAGAACAACGGTACTATTTACCTAGGAACCGTATTCAGACAAATGATTGGAAACGTATACTGGCAAGGTTTGACGCAAAACTGAACGTCCCAAAGAGATGGATTTTGGCACCGCCCTATCTATCTATCATGGGTGAGTTTCACGTGAGCTGACTGAAGTCTTGAAAGCCAGACGACAACGCTACTTTGACCTTAAACGTATTCAGACAAACGTTTGAAACGCACACAGGTAAGGATTGATGCAAAATTGAACGTCACAAACGCTACAATGAGATCTATGGATCATGGTAGTTTAAGGGTGCTGCCAGAGTCTGGCACCACCCTTGAACTACCATGGTCAGTCTGTCTTCTGAACTGAATGTTGCCTTCAGAGGACACTTTTCGGAAAAGGCCATTTCGACTTTACTGCTCATTGCATTTATATAACCGTTTGGCCGAACGAGCAATACTGTGTTGGATGCGACTTTGAACGATTCAAAGAAGGGCGCTAACACATTCGAGACGTTCTGCATTCGGATACGCGGCTTCAGCCGCGTATCCGAATGCTGCACGTCTTGAATGTGTTAATGCATGAAGCGCTGGCACCTCACAATGAAATATGGCTAAGTCGAACTTGATACATTTGGCAACTTTACCCTCCCACTTGGGGAGATATGTAAATATGTTCAGTGCCGAGAACATCTGAACACCACCCCACTGCAAGAGCTATCTGTAGAGCCTCATGAGCATCCCGCAGTTGCGCGGGCTCAGATTGCGGAAACACATTCTGCGTCAGATAGTGCTGTACGGGTCAAAAGTGGCGCCAGAAGGCGCTAACACCACCTGAGTTCTACCACCATCCTTTAGCTTGCATGGTGAATCTGTCTTCTGCACTGATTGACGAAAACCAAGCGGAGTTGCTACGTGTTAGTTTATGTTCATAGTTTGAATGTTGTAACACGGCCTTCAGCTTACATGGTCACTGACAAAAATTAAATAGGAGCTGTTAGGTTTTATCCGCATTTAAAAGCATCTAACGTTATCCTTGACATCTCCGCAAAAAAGGTGAAGTAAAGACGACGAGAGCCATAATAAGCGAGTAAGCACCATCAATGCGTGCAGATATCTAGCTCTCAGAGACAGGCAGGAATATATCTGTGAAAGAGAACAAAACGTTGTGAGGGAGTGTGGTAGAAAAAGCTTATTTTTACAAAGACATGCACACGAGGTAACATTAAACACAGTGCCGCAAACGGACATTAGAAACATGAAGAAGCAATATCGACAGCGAACAAAAGTAACGTTTGGCCGGCGTTTTATTTTATACCTCGGTAAAACAAGTTGACAAAAACCGAAATGCCGCAAACAAACATAAACCATATAAAAAGACTTGGAAAAGTAACAAACTAAACGTTTGGCCGATGTGTGTATCTCACTGACATCTCTTCTATTTCTATTCCAGGGAGAATCTCTAGTTTCTACTGATGCATTCATTGCAACCCTGCTTATACACAGCGGCGTTTGGTTTCCAGCGCAGTTCAGTTCCACGCCTAAACCTCTGACGCCTTCCTTCGTTTGAGCAGTATTGATGAAAATAAACGTAAAAGCAAGAGGCGTAGATTCTCATGAGCCCCTGCGACAGCAGGGTCTCATGAGAATCTACGCCTCTTGCAGATGAAATTTATTTGCATTCGTCGAGTCGTCGGGATCCAATAACGTTTGCAAACTAAAAGCGATGTTTTTCTCTGTCGCTTTTGGAACGTTTCACGACTTGTAAGGAAGTGCACGGCATTGGACTCCCGTGGCTACTGGGCAAAGTGGACAGACCGTGATAGCTCAGTGGTAGTGCCTGATTTGTTTGTTGGATACAGGGGAACCAAGACATTTTTGTAACTATTGACGGATATGCGGCGGTCGATGAAATACGTAGTGCCTGATTTTAGGAAGGCTACAGTCTCGCCTTTTCTTTTCATTTATTAGTGCCTGGTTTGTTTAGCGCTGAAACACTACTCGTGAGATCGCCATATTGATCCATCTCCGGCGACTGATAAGTAGCGCTCAGCATGTACAACAGCCATCTGACTGCAACAGTAAGACAGAAAGATTGCCCCTCATTTTGCAAACATGTTTGCGTACCCTTCCTCGTTATGAATAGCAGCATACTTTCTTTTGTTTAGTCGGTTCCGTTCAAATCGTATCTGTGAAAAAAAAAAGGGATAGGAAAGGCCCATACGCCGCGTCCAATCCCATCTGTAAGATCGACGTCTTCTCAGACTTACTTTCAATATCGCGCAGCCATTGGTTTTGGAAAAACCAAGAATCGCTCATATACCTGTCAGCTTTCTCAAGACTAAAATCACATATATATTCCACTGTCGCAATGTTGGAGAAGCCAGTCATTGGCGCAAGAAAAATTGCTTCCCTGCCTCTGAGGAACACAGACGTGTTGTTCCATACCAGCAAGAGACATAGATTTCATGGGACCCTGCGACAGCAGGGACTCATGAGAATCTATGTCTCTTGCAGATGAGACTTTTAGCCTGGCTGAGGGCGCTGTTAACCGTCTTTGTCTAAATTGTCTAATAACGGCGGCGTAACTTACAGATGGAGGCTTTTTATGACGCGAGAACGCCAATGAAATCGCGCGATAGAGAGCGCATGCGCAGACCAGCTCGACTGGTGAAAATTGCAAAAAATGAAGTAGTAACAAAAGTGTCCAAGCGTTGTATTATAAAGTAGAAGGAAAACGTTGTAGTATGTTCATTTAAAGAACGTAGTTTGACATGTTCAGTGGCGACAGAGCGGAACCCGGCCAACAACAACAAAACAAAGTACCGGAAAAAAAGAGAACAGGTTTTTATTCGTATTAAACGACGCAATATTAGATTTTTCGGTCTGCTTTTGGATAATACATATTAACAACACTCGAGTTCATTAGGGTGGCTCATGAGGATCCATACACCGGCTTTTGTGAACGATAATCAATCCACCCTGAATGAGATGATGAAATGAACGGAATACATAGCTCGCCGTAGCATCATCACTTAGGTTGTCTGTTCCTGTGTGTCATGGGGTTTTATTTTTAATTACAAGCGCAGCTCCGCAGATCAACCTATGGTAATATTAACGGTGAAAATTCCATTAACCACTTTTGGGACTTCTACAGCAAACATCAGCGGTCTGCATCGATGCCTAGATCTTTATGAAGCCCAGCGATTGCTGGGGGCACATGAGGACGTATGTCTCTTGCTTGAAAATATTTATCTGCGTTCCTCGGTTGATGAAAGTCTAAAGGCGTTCTACCGAGAAAGATTCGGGGCAAAGCACACACTGGCCTATGTGCACGAGGGATGGATCCTCATGAGCGCCCGCATATGCGGGGGCTCATGAGGATCCATGCCTCTCGGGCACGAAATTTGCAGCTCGGTGTTCCTAAATTGGACGAAATTATCATCTGGACGAAATTGTCATTCAGCCTGCTGAAACAAGCTTTGTGGCCAAACACAAACACCTAAGTCAAGGAGTATTACATATCTTTTCGGAGCCTGCTTCGGAAC
Organism: Semisulcospira habei; assembly: GCA_036245525.1. Taxonomy (NCBI): domain Eukaryota; kingdom Metazoa; phylum Mollusca; class Gastropoda; family Semisulcospiridae; genus Semisulcospira; species Semisulcospira habei. The sequence continues at coordinate 60,207,275 of BTPG01000006.1, forward strand.
TTGATTCTGCATCGGAAGCGTTCCGTAGAAAACTAAGCCCCCCAGACAATGGCGTAGGGATACGCAAAAAACATGTTATGGCCTGAGGGAGTGATTAGGTTTGAGCCACGTTGCCAAGCGACGCAGCTATGATATTAGATTGTCTCGGCTTTATCACATTAACAGTGACTCTTTCTTGTGGCATATTCAATTCTGCAAATTAGTTTCATATTAAGAAAAAATGGTACTCACGCAACTTTATTTTGATTAAAAACAGATTTCGACATGCTGTAACATATAAAGTGGTCGCTATCGTGTTAAAAGTTGTATACCAGCCTCAAAAGGGTGAACACATTTTCTTTTCAAAACTATTTTTAACGCTACTTGCTGCCGGAACACAACAAACGCCAGAGGCAAAGATCCACTTTTATCCATGCTCCTTGGACAAACGAAGGACGTTCTTTGGCGTTGAGTTACCAAAGATTTTAGAAACATACTCTGCGTTCAGTGGCAGGGAAGGGGTTAAATTCCAAAGAATAGACTGCGTGTATTACCGCTTTTGAAAACGGAGCTGCTCCGACCATCTTATTCCAGAAAGGAGGTCAGCGACACCGCAGAGTGAAGACAGAGCCCATTAATAAAGGGGCTTTGAACAAGACGCTACGCACATCCTTAAAGCCTAAAACAATTCACGACCCGGAAGTTCCTTATTGCGAAGGCAGAGTAGGATGCGTTAATTTCAATATGGAGTCCAGACCAAAAAAGAAAAAGAAAAAAGAAGATGGCTGCCGAGCGCAGAAAATACCGACGACGGGGGTGGGGGGTGGGGTTGGAGAGGGGTTGGTTCGGCCCAGTGTGTCAACTGCCCGATGTAAAAATGGTGATTCAAATTAAATCAGAATTTGAATTGAATTTGTCTTGAAAATTAAAGTTTTCAATGAGCTTCCGACAAAAGCAACTCATTTTCATTTAGAGACGCCATGCAGAAATCGTTTATAGCATCAGCATGACAAAGCAATTGTTCATTCTTTTTAACAACGCGCAAAGAACAAGCGTGCGTATTCATTTGAAAACGGAAGATATCGGGTATACAGCAAAACTTGTTTTCATCGACGACACTTATGGGAGATCACCTGTCATGGGAGATCATCTGTCATTAAAGACCATCATTTAGGTGGCTTTAGCCACCTAAATAATGGTCTTTAATGACAGGTGACACTTTTCGAGATTTTTCTTCAGAAAGCACCTCGCCTTTAAGACCGCGTTTTAATGCTGTTGCTTCAAACAAGTTTAACTGTAATGTGATATACTACTTCCCGTTAAGTCATACACTCACTTATTGGCAACAAAGACAAAAGACAAGAAAAGATACGTCGTTAAATGACAATCTCGAGTATTGAACTTCCTCTAGTCGATACATTATTCTCTGACTTCGTATAATTCACCGGTGGCGTTGGTTGGCTTCTGGCATTTCGCTCTTTCCCTTTTCTCAATAACTCATTCCGTTCCTGACACACGTTGCAGTAGGGGAGGATGGATCGTGATAGTTCAAGGCTCTAGAGTAGCTCGGGCGCTCGGGAAGGTCGACTGTGGGCGATGGATAAGTCATGAAATTTGAAGGGTAGTGCCAGATTACCTCGGCTCCTTGCAGGCGCCAAGCTAATCTGGCACTAACCTTCAACTATTGTGAACTTGGCGCCTGGAAAGGAACCAAGTTAATGTGGTATTACCGGTACCATTGAGCTGTCGTAGCCGTTCCATGTCCCGCACATGGTACACCATGTGCGTAGAAGCCTCCAAAACGTGCGCGTATTTCAAATTTGCCTAGGTGCCTCCAAAACTTGCGCGTATTTCGAATTTGTGTGGGCGCCTGCAAAATGTGCGCGTATTTCGAATTTGCTTATGCGCATCCAAAACTTGCACAAATTTATAGTGCTTACAGGCGCCTCCAAAACTGGCACATTTTATAGTGATTACAGGCGCCTCCAAACTTGCACATATATATTTACATCTGTTATGGGCGTTTTCAAAATGTATAGACTTAATACAATACAATACAGTATCATTCACAGTTTAACCTAACAAATTTATAGTCTTCATGTGAGCCCCAAAACTACCGCAAATTAATAGTCTTCATAGGCGCTTCCAAACCTAGCGCACATTTATAATCTTTACTGGAGCTTCCAAAACTTGCACAAGTTAATAGTTTTTATTGGCGCCCTTATATAATCTGTATGCGCGCATCATAAACGTGGACAAATTCATAATCTATAATCTTTATTAGCGCCTTCAAAACTTGGGCATATTTATTGTCTTCATAGGCGCCCGCAAAACTTGCACATAATGTTAGTCTGTATAGGCGCCTGCGGCAAAACTTGTGCATATTTATTGTGTTCATAGCAGCCTGCACAACTTGCACATATTTATGATCTTCATAGCAGCCTTTAAAACTAGCGCATATTATAGTCTTTATATGCGCCTCCGCCTTGTGTACGTTATTAGTTTCTATAACGCGCATCCAACGCGTATTCATATATAGTCTTATTTATAGCGTTAATCGAAACCTTGGCGCACGTTTATATTTTTTACCTGCGCGTTCATAACTTGCGCATGTTTATCGTCTTTATGGGCGACTCAGACATTTACGCATGCGATAGCCATAATCAGGTGTGAATAAACTAACTAAATATTCCGTTTAACCCTTTGACTACTGCTGACGATACCGCTCGACGGAAAGACGCGTAACAACGTTATGACCTAACTACGTAACAACGTCATGACCTAACTACGTAACAACGTCATGACCTAACTACGTAACAACCTCATGACCTAACAACGTCATGACCGAACTACGTAACAACGTCATGACCTAACTACGTAAAACGTCATGACCTAACTACGTAACAACGTCATGACCTAACTACGTAACAACGTCATGACCTAACTACGTAACAACGTCATGACCTAACTACGTAACAACGTCATAACCTAACTACGTAACAACGTCATGTCCTAACTACGTAACAACGTCATGACCTAACAACGTCATGACCTAACTACGTAACAACGTCATGACCTAACTACGTAACAACGTCACGACCTAACTACGTAACAACGCGTATTTTCCGTCGAGCCGTATCGTCAGTAGCAGTCAAGGGGTTAGGCAAATGCGCAACGGGTGATTGACTGACTGACCGTGCTGTCACTTCTTGCAAGCAACACAAAGCATTTCCAGAACAAAAAGGGAGTGAGTGGGCTGGGGGAGAAAATGACTAATTTGGAACGTCTGACGCAAACGACTGCCGAGTTTGCACAAAACAGTTCCCCATTGCTGCATTTTTTTTCTTCTGTATTCGGTGTAAGGTGCTTAAAAGAGCTGGCGAGCCTCTGCCGCACAGGCAACGGGCCAAAATCGATGGTGCAAATAAATAATAAGTGAGTCAGGGAATTAAAGCACTCCTCAGTTCCCCCATCTGTAACGGTTGTAACCACCTCACTTCCCAGGCCATTTCATTTTTTTTTTAAATTGTGGAATCGTTTGATTGGCATCATGCTCAAGTTGCGGATGGACCAGAAGAGAAATAAAACGCCAAGGGTAGTGTCTGATTAGTTTGGCGCCTTAACAGGCGCCAAACTAATCAGACACTGCCCTTGAGGTGTAATAGTCGGTATCTCTACTCGGGTTGACCCCAGAAGTAATAGAGATCACCCAAGCAGAAGCGAGTACGTTAGACTGCAACATGTTTTCTGTCTATGAGGATAGTAGCACTCAGGGGAAACATACATGTTAATATTTTTTAGACGGGAAGGGAGTTAGTTGTATTAGTTTTAACGCACATAATGGGATATTACACGTTTTTAACAGTGTAAGCGCACAACATTTTCTGGCACTACCATTAACCTACCACGGTCGATCCATAATGTAGTGTGTCAATACCGATGGACTAGAAGCAGACAGAGAAACAAAAGTGGCCAGAGCCGGAACGAAGTAAGAATCGTGCTGACATGAAATAACCATGATCCCGTGATCATTATTGTAGGTCGGCAAATGCATTATGAATGTACACGAGGAACAAAAAAAATCTATCTTTTTTTTTTCTTTTTTGTTGTGGGAAATGTTGTTGTGAGTAGCTATTCAGACATAAGTTAGTTGTACAATATAAAAAGGTATTTCAGAATACTCGTCATTAAGATATTTCAGATTATTAAATGACTGTACAACATTCTTCAGAATGTTGTACACAGACATTTAATAAACTGAAGTCTCAATGCAGCGATAACTTGCAGAGTTGTATGGGACAAACTTCAACATGACTGTAAAATGTCAGTGTAACTAGTGCTGACTCTGCATACAAACTAAATGGTATACGTGGATCTGATCTAGCAAAAACGGGCAAATCAGCCTCTCTGTTTAGCCTAATGTCCAGCAAAACCAATAATTGCTCAACCTCCCACAAGGTTACACATGAGTACTTGGTACATCACCCGGGACGGGTGCACTCTGATTGTTGCCGAGTCTAGCAAATACTTTTAAGTCACTGAGGGGCTGATTTTTGCTACCCAGTCAAACAAATACTCCTCAGTTACTGAGGGAATGCTTCTGGCTGGGAAAACAAATACTGTTCAGTCATTGCGGGATCCCTTTCATTCGGCGCGGAATTTTTACTGCCCAGTCAAACAAATTCTTCCTTTTCTGTGCGGGACTGATGTCGGGACACGTGTAATATCCGGTAAGCTAATGGACTTCCGGTTACGCTTGTCGATAGTTTGTCGCTTTCAGCGATGCGTACACGCACGTTCATTCACGGCCATTGTTACGGGATAACGCAACCGCGCTTTCGCCCACCAGCAGAAAACAGAAGTAAATGCGCCCAGTGCTTGTATTGTAGGCAAGAGGTATAGATCCTCATAAGCTCCTGTGAATGCAGGGACTCATGAGGATCTATGTCTCTTGCAGAAATGACATGCGCAGTCTGACGTCTCTGTGCCTTTCAGGTCCCACAATAGAAACAAAAGGCGCAAGCGAAAGTCACATCAACAGGATTGTGTTTTTATCGACTGAACGCGCGCTCACGTGCACGATACATGTACCCATTACACAAAGCGTCATTGAACCGACGTCGGCCCAGTTGCTTTTTGCTTACTCTGTACAGTGCATTGGTTACATAGAGAGAGAGAGAGAGAGAGAGAGAGAGAGAGAGAGAGAGAGAGAGAGAGAGAGAGAGAGAGAGAGAGAGAGAGGGGAGGGAGGTAGGGAGGGAGGAGAGCACAGACACTTGATAAGTAAATATCGTAAAAGCTGTGTAGGCTTCCTATTTTTATGTATCACTGAAACAGAAACCACTGACACAAATAACAAATAAGGTCAAAGTATAATTTCATTTAGAGAACGAAGAATCAGATTCGCCAGAGGCAAAACAAGAATGCTCTGCCATATCGCATCCAGAGTAGGTATGGCGCCATTGGCCATATCTGGCACCCAGGATTAACTCATTGTGCCCGAGGTACGAAATCCCACATTTTGGAGTTATCCTCCGAGGACTGCATTACAATTCAGGAGAAAGATCGGCCATGATAGTTTAAGGGTGGTGGCAGAATAGCTTGGCGCCCATAGGCTCCAAGCTATTCTGCCACCACCCTTGAGCCATATCTTGCTGTGGTGTGTCGCGGGCAGAATGAGTTAACAACACTGCCATAACGACTGATGCTTCTCTCGTAGACGAAGTAGTTGTGTCAAGTTAGGCGTGTCAATGAGTCAAATCCACCGCCACACTGGATGTCTCCCTCGATTCGCTACGTCAGTATCGAATCGAGTGAGACAACCAGTGTGGTCGACCGCTTGTGTTGTGTGGAAACAACCCAAACCATCCCTTCCCGTCCCCGGGCTGTGTAATGTGAATAGCCAGAGTGTGATGATCAGCCCGCTGTAGCTGATTCGGGATTACGGGCACGCCCGGCGCTCGTGACAATTAGCTAATTACTGAAAATATACTTGTGCCGACCGCGCCCGCAATGCAACTTCAAAGGGCCGTAGATCTGCGTCTGTTGCTGGTCTATTTAGCTCTGTGTTTCTCAGATGGAGGGAACACTACATAATCAAACTGAGTTCATGTTGAGAACCATGGTCTGACGCAAGAACTGTAACGAAAGGGGGGGGGGGAGGGAGAGAGAGAGAGAGAGAGAGAGAGAGAGAGAGAGAGAGAGAGAGAGAGAGAGAGAGAGAGAGAGAGAGAGAGAGAGAGAGAGAGAGAGAGAGAGAGAGAGAGAGAGAACGAACGAACGAACGAAACTTTATTTTCCAAGGATTGACATATTAGGCGCGCAGGCCTTTCTTACAATCTGTCCTTGCTAAGCGACTTCAAAAAAAAAAAAAAAAAAAAAGGAACACCAACCAAAACAACAAAAACTAACTAATAATAAAGGACACACACACACACACGCATACACACACGCACACATACATACATATACATGTACTCGTGCACATGCGCACTTTTGTACATCCACATACACACGTACGTGCGCACATAATTATCTAACATATAAGTAGGTATGATATTTTGTGTACTATCAGAAACAAGTTAGAAAACAGAACAAACAATTTGGAGGCTAGATGAAAAAAAAAAATAGCAAAAATTTAAAAACATGAAGCGTATTATGTCGAGAAAAAAAAGAAGAAAGGATCAGCATAACGTTGTCTTAGAAAGGTAATCATGTACTCTACTTTTAAACAGAGAGAGGGACGTGGTTTGTTGAATATTGGGAGGAAGTGAATTCCATAAAAGAGCACCTGAATAAGACAGGCTAGATTTGAACAGGTCTATACGGGGCCTTTTTATAGAGAGACTGTTCTTGGAGGTGCTGTATTTTTTTCAGTTGGCGAAAAGAGCCTAGATAAGTAAGGTGGAGCTTTCTCGTTAAGAATTTTGTGCATCAGTACACATTTGTTTATTGCGAGGTGCTTAACCAGAGGGAGAAGTCCGATGGCCTGCAGCTTGGCATCAGTGGATAAAGACGGATCAGGGAGGATAAGCTTAGCAGCGCGCTTGTATAATGAGTTTATCTTCTTGAAGTGATTTTCACTGCAGCCATCCCATATTGTTGAGGCATAATCAATATGTGGTTTAATGTAGGCATTAAAAAATAGTTTGCGCGTCTTAAGGTCAATGATCGTTTTAAGTTTGGAAAGTAAAAACAACTTTTTGGACAACTGTTTTCTCATATAGTATAGGTGGTTATGCCAGCTTAGATCATCATCTATTATTACTCCAAGCAGGCGGTGTTGACTGACCTGCTCAATTGGGATGGAGTCCAAAGAAAGGTTGAGTGATGGAGGTTTGAGCTGATGTTTCTGGTGGGTTGTGATAAGCATGCTTTTTGTTTTTGTGGGATTTACAAGCATGCGATTTTCATTACACCACCGAGAGACTTCATGAAGACTCTCTTGAAGATTATTTGCAATTTCAGGCACAGTTTTACCAGCGGAATGTAATGTTGAGTCGTCGGCAAACATGTCACACTCAGCCTTAGTACACGTTACATGTAACGGTAGATCGTTAACGAAGATACAGAACAGTAGTGGGCCTAAAATAGACCCCTGGGGCACTCCATACTCCACAAATTGTTCAGAAGAACATATTCCATTGACGTAGACTGTTTGTGTTCTTTTTGTAAGATAGGAGTTCAGAAACGAAAGAGCCGAGGGAGAGAGAGAGAGAGAGAGAGAGAGAGAGAGAGAGAGAGAGAGAGAGAGAGAGAGAGAGAGAGAGAGAGAGAGAGAGAGAGAGAGAGAGAGAGAGAGAGAGAGAGAGAGAGAGAGAGAGAGAGAAACAACCATTTCTCATGAGAGAGAGGGAGAGAGAGAATCAATGAATCAATGAAACTTTATTTTACAACGGTTAAGCCTATTGACACCGTCATTGACACAGCCATCTTACAAACCTGCCGTAGCTAACAACTACAAAACTATCTACACATGCACATACACATAGATATAAGTAAAAAACAATACTTGCAAACAATTAACAACATTGTTCACATAGGCAGACATACTCATAGACTCTCAGACACCCCCATCCCCCCCTCCGCCCTGCCCTTTCCCCCATCCACACACACACACACACACACACACACACACACACACACACACACACACACACACACACACACACACACACACACACACACACACACACACACACACACGGCATCCCTAGGCCCTACGAGTGATCCACGAAATACTTCTTAAAACAAACTTGCGAGGAGGCGGATTTTACATGGTCGGAAAGCACATTTCAGATGTGTCCCTGAGAAGGATAAGCCGGTTTTATATAAATCGATCCTTGGTTTAGGGACTATAAAAAGCTTTCTGATGTTTCCAAGCTTGGACTCAGACTTGCGGAACAAAGTGGAGATGTACTCAGGTGTTTTGCGCTTCCACACTTTAAACATAAAAAATGCATTGTTATATTTGAAATGATCTTGAAGAATCAGGAGACCTGCTTTTGTGAGCTTTTCTTCTGTGGTTAGGTGTGGATGAGGGCAGATTATTTTGACCGCCCGTCTGTGTAGGGAATTGAGTCTCTTTAAATGGACCTCACTACATCCATCCCATACCGTTGACGCATAATCGACGTGAGAACGTATGTGAGCATTATAAAATAGTCTGAATCAGTTTTGATAACATAAAGAGATTTTTGCTACTATTTTACATAAGGCGTCTGTATGAGCTTGCTATTTTAGCTGACTGTCGATTGTAATCCCTAGTACGCGATGTTCGTTTACCTGTTCTACCTGACTACCTTTAAGTGAAAGGTTAAGTAATAGAGGCGTTATCTGCTGTTTTTGGCGGGTGGCGACTACCGTCGATTTCGTTTTGACTGGATGAACAACCATAGAATTGGTTATACACTAAGCTGATACGTCATGAAGACTTTGTTGTAAGTTGTCGGAAATTACCTGTACATCTTTACTAGTAGTATGAACTGAGTTGTCGTCAGCAAAAAGGTCGCATGGTCGCAGAGAGAGAGAGAGAGAGAGAGAGAGAGAGAGAGAGAGAGAGAGAGAGAGAGAGAGAGAGAGAGAGAGAGAGAGAGAGAGAGAGAGAGAGAGAGAGAGTTGATTGATTGATTGTACATTGCTTAACGTCCCGACAGCAATAAGGCTTTCTCAGGACGTGCCTGCACTGCTTGTGAAAAAAAACTAAACAGAACATTGAATGTATGTCGCCAGCCGGTCAAATACATTAAATAAACCGAACACATGGGCCTAAGAGAGAGAGAGATGATGATGATGATGATGATGATGATGATGATGATGATGATGATGAAACTTTATTTTTCAACGGTAAAAAGTTTTGACAGAAAACAAATCGTCATTTTACAAACTTGCCGTTGCTAACACTATCTACAGGATAAATAATAATAATAATAATAATAATAATAATAATAATAATAATAAATAAATAAATAAGAAAGGGAAACTATACAAATATATATTTACATACAAAAACCAATAGCATCATTATATACAGAAAAAAATAATAACCCTCATCTCACACACATGCACACACGCACGCGCGCCGCTCACACATACACCCACACGCACAAACACGAGCACACACACGCGCGCACACATATAAAAGCCATCTGTATGAAATACATGAGGTACAGGAAATATTACAGTACCTGAGAAAAGTACTAATTTGACTCAGGTAATCAAAAAGTTTTGTTTTAAAACTTCCTGGTGAGGTAATAGAGAGAGAGAGAGAGAGAGAGAGAGAGAGAGAGAGAGAGAGAGAGAGAGAGAGAGAGAGAGAGAGAGAGAGAGAGAGAGAGAGAGAGAGAGAGAGACAGAGACAACAGAGAGAGACAGAGAGACAGAGAGACAGAGACAGAGAGAGACAGAGAATTATCAGTTGCAAACCTTTCGCATACACAAGCAGAAAAAAAAGCGTCGCAAAGACAGCTAGCGTCACAAAGTTTCAAATATTCACTTAACCCGTTGACTGCTACTAACGATACCGCACTGCAAAAAAGACGCATAGTCACGCGTCTTTTCCGCCGCTCGGTATCGTTAGTAGCAGTCAAGCTCCAGTTAACCCCTTCCCTGGAACAGCACGCACATTTTTGTTTCTGAAAACTTTGTTCATTTAACGACCGAAAACCAAAACCTTTCAAGAAACATGAAAACAAATGAGGCCATGCAAGAGGCATAGATCCTCATGAGCCCGCGCAGTCGCATTTCTGAAACTGTCTCTAAATCAGTACTAATTACGGAAATCCATTAGCAGGCACAAAAAAATGAGATCTTAAATTGTTGCCAAGTCCAATGAAGTCAAACAGATTTTATTGGTCCCCTCCTCTCAGAATTATTGTTGTTAACCAACAATTATATTTGTGAATGCGCGTGTGTCGCTATCCATATGAATCATGGTTCATGACAAATAATACTGACGAGCAAAAGAAATGCGACATTTTTGGAATTATCGGACGGAAACACTAAAGTGTTTCCGATGATTCAAAAATATCTCATGTTTTTTGCTCGTAAATATATAACTAATTGAACAAACGATGGCAAATAATTATGTGATACACCGTTTATGACTGGGAACTGATTACTTTTACACTGTAACCTATCTTTAGACGCTGTTACACAAAGGTTCCTGCACCACCTGCGACAAGCGTCAGAGATGGAAGCCGGTTCGGGTGATTGCGTCCAGCTTTCATAACGTAAACTTGGCAACAACCCAGATAATCCAGGAAAAGGCCACTGACAAGCACGTGTGAAACGGAAAGAAATTCCAAACAAAGAAAGAAACACGCTTAGAAAGGATAAGCGTGTTTCTGCCTTTGCTAGGATTTTCTTTACGAGGCATATGTCAAAATACTGGCCTAGTCTCGACTCCAGCCAATCTAAAATTCTCACTGACACCCTTGTCCTAATCTGTAATACAGATGTACAACCCAACGGCTGTGCAGCAAGAGGCACATATCCTTATAAACGACTGCAGCCTGCAGGGACTTATGATAACCTGTGCCTTTTGCTGACGACAAATGTATCGACGGACCTCGGGGTTAAGGTCACGTGAGCTCAAAAGACTTCCTCATGCGCTCTAAGCTGCGCATTCAACGCCACTGGCCCTTGCAAAATACGTCTGCATCGCTTCTGCGCAAACGATGATGCGGAGCAAAAGTATTATGAGACAAGCTATTATTAGCTCATTTTTCTGGCAAACGTCAACTGAGTCTAGTAAAATGGAACCTTCAGAAAGCAAGCACTGGTGTGTGAGCCAGAAAGGCTTTTAATTTATAATTGTGTACGATAAACACTGTTTAGAACTTTTCATCCTGATACAGTATCACTTCTGCTTGAAATTAATTCGACTGTGATAGTTCAAGGGTGGTGCCAAAATAGCTTGGCGCCTGAAGCGCCAAGCTATTCCGGCACCACCCTTGAACTAAAATTGTTGATCTATCTCCTGATCTGTGATGTAGCCTTCATGGGACAATAAGCAAATTAATACAAAATCTATCTCAGGATGAAATGGGTTAAACGTGATTTTAGTGAATTAATTTTTTTTAACATACTACAGCTGTATCGAACTATTTGTATGTAGCTTTTTGTTATTCTGTACAACTGCCCTTGCTTTGTAACGGGGACTGCCACTCGCAAATCGGCTTGAACAGTCGCAACAGACAATAACACCGAATTAGACACCTCGGGGCGCACTACGCGTTGTCTCTCGAGACCATGCTGCCAACGTTAATGATGACTACAACTGCATGAAACCCTCTTCCACACAATTTAACAACTACCTTCCTGTTTGTATTCATTTAGGTCACTCCCTGAGCAATGCAAATATTCTTCGGCGAGACGAAAAGATCAGAAAAAAATAATAAACTGTTACAAACTGTATACAATTTTCTTCCACACAATTTTACAACTTTCTCCCTCTTTGAATTCACTTAAAGCACACCTCTGCAAATATCTTTTGGCATTCGAGAAAAAATCCAAGAAGATACGTCTATCAGGAACAGGCTCAAGTCGAATTACATTAGCAAGTTGTTGGACAACAAATGATCACAGCATTTTAGCTACAATTCCTGACCCATCTGCAAGATGCACAGATCCCCATGAGCCCCCGCTATCTGCATGGACTCATTTGGATCTATGCCTCTTGCACTATGAATAGATTTGGTTGCAGTATTCGTAATGGTTCTTATGGAGAGTATTGCAAAGAACATGAAAAATCATCGACATATTATTCTTGAAGATGTTCACATAGATATTCTTGTGGATTCCATCATGTTCACATACGAGTTTCTCAGTCGGGGGAGGGAGGGGCGGGGGGGAGGGGGAGGGGGGGGGGGGGGAGTGGGGATTCTCAGACAGTCCATCCACGATTTGGCTACACAGGGAATATCTCACAGTAATTTGTTGCATGTTTCCTAGCATCTGATTGGTCGGAGCTGCGACGTCCCTGAGCTCATTTGCATACACGCGGTGAACCGGTTCCTCTGGAGAATTGTATGCATGTACCAGCATCCTGGCCTGCTTACTGTCGGCTTCTCTTTTGACGTCAGTTCGAGACACCAAGAAAGCGTACGTAAACACATCGGCGAGTTTCGAACGTTTCAGATAACTTGAAGTTGGAGTTAGTTAGTTAGTTAGTTGAGTTTAACGCAGAGCAGGTGACTACGGCCATCTCAAAGCGGGATAACTTAGTTGGACATTTTGCCAGTTTATTTAACCCATGTAACCCCACGGCCGCATTTGCAAAATTTGGGAGACGGATTGACCATGATAATTCAAGGGTAGTGCCAGATTAGCTTGGCGCCTTCAGGCACTACCCTTGAATTATCATGGTCGATACGTCTCTTGCTGTATGGTGTTGGGGTTAAATGAGTTATAATAAATAAATAATAATTACGGTATTTATAATGCGCTTATCTTATAATAATTATAACTCTAAGCGCGCACTCACAACACGCGCGCGCATGCGCACGCTTTAGACAACGACTCACGTACCACAAATAGTGAAATACATTACGACAGTCTGCTTAACTCATTCTACCCCAGACACACCACAGCAAGATAAGGATCGACCATGATAGTTCAAGGGTAATGCCAGAATAGCTTGGCGCCTATGGGCGCCAAGCTATTCTGGCATCACTCTTGAATTATCATGGTCGATCTGTGTCCTGCATTAGAGTGCAGTCTTCAGAGGACAACGGCGAAATTTGGGGATTTCGGTGTTGGGGTAGAATGAGTTAAGGTGGGCAGTGTGGTGGTGTAGCGCTAGAACTGTTGAAAGAGGTGAGTTTTGAGGGCGGACTGGAAGGAGGAGAGAGAGTGTTTCTGACGGAGAGAGAGTGGGAGAGTGTTCCAGGTGGATGGACCGTATACTGAGAAGAGTTAACTGTCATGAGCATCTTATAAAAAAGGACGGATATACAGTTTGCTTGGGAGAATGACGTCATATTAATACAAATACAAGTTTTGAAGAAACTCACATTGCATTTAAAAAAAAAAAATTAGCAATGACAATGCAGTTTTTAAAAAAAATTAGCAATGACAATGCAGTTTTTGACTAACAACTAAACAGTGAAACCAGTCAGCCTAACTCTGATTGCATCAGACTTAGCACACAAAGTGGGAAAAAAGCAACAAAGATATTCAGTGCCTGAAAAGAAATGAAAGATTCAACATTATTCGACTCAGATACATGTTTACATCGCGACAAAAACCGCTACCGACACACAAAGGGTTAAAAACTGTTTTGATGCCGTTTCTTCTTAACGACAACGATAAAAATAATATTGGAAAATATCAAATTTGAAAAACTTAGATAAAGGGTAAATCACACACAAATAAATCCCACAAAACGACATTAAAAAAACCCAAAACACCTTCAGGCTGTTTCAGAATCAGATCTTCAACCTTTCGTAAGCAAACACCGCAAAGACGTTGTAGTCCGTGACTTACCTTTATAGTGTGCTGATCTGTGATTTAGGCCCTTACGGTTGCAAGCCGTAAGGTCCCATATCACAGACCGGAACATATTTTGCAACGCATGTCCCCGACACTCTAACCTGAAAACGTGCAGGTATCCATTTTGAAATATTAGGCTGCCGACCTTTTCAAGATAAACCTCTTTTTTTTTATCGGTGACACAGCAAGCTTCGTCTTAGAAAAATGTATTTCGCAATCTGTTCGATGCATCAGTCATGCCTGCTTCAATGGCCACCTGTGTATAGCGGTCACCTACCTATAGCAGCCGCCCCAAAATTGCTACTAAATAAATACCCCTCATAAACGACCACCTGTCCACAGAGGACATAACTGTCGTGCCCCCCTCCCCCCCCCCCCACCCCTAGCAGGTGGCCGGTGTGCACAGGTTTGACTGCATACCTGAACACAGTAAGACCTTCGCGTAGGACATGGTTGGATATAACAACAATCGGAATAACAACATTTCTTATTACAGGTCCTTAACTCGTTCAGCCCGACGCACGTATTTCCCAAATTTGGAGGCGTCATCTAAAGACTACGCACCTGTTGCATGAGATGGATCGACCATGATAATTCAAGGGTAGTGCCAGATTAGCTTGGCGCCTGTCGGCGCCAAGCTAATCTGGCACTACCCTTGAATTATCATGGTCGACCCATCTCATGCTGTAGTGCTTCAGGGCTGAATGGGTTATAACAGTCGACTTCGCTTACAACTAACAACAAAACGTCGGATAAACCACGATTTACTGAGGTCCCTGCCGCACTAACGCTATGTAATTTAACCCATTTCATCCTGAGGCTGATTAAAAAAATTGCTTATTGTTCTATGAAGGCTACATTACAAACTAGGAGCTAGCTTAGCCGTTTTAGTTCAAGGGTGGTGCCAGAATAGCTTGGCGCCTAAGGCGCCAATCTATTCTGGCACCACCCTTGAACTATCGTAGTCAATGCTATTTGAAGCAATTGGTGTATCAGGATGACAAGGGTTAACACACTTTGGATATCACAACAAGGAAGTATGGGTCCCCAAGCGATCTGGTATATCCGATGTTCAATGTTCACCCTTTCTGTACAAATGACTTCTGCTGCAACACACTTTGGTCGGTTATTTCCTTGTAGGTCACACTCTTGGGCGGCCAACCGAAGTTGCTGTCCCCGGAAGTTTTGCTAAATCCGAAGTTTACCGTGGAACGAAATCCGCATTAACTCAGTCGAGACGTGCCCGGAGTCTCGAATGAGTTAAGAAAATTTAAAACTGAATGAAACGAAGTAGTATGGCGTGAGACGTGCCCGGAGACTCGAATGAGTTAAGAAAATTTAAAACTGAATGAAACGAAGTAGTATGGCGTGATTCGTTTTGCAATGGCTGCGATACAATTATTAACCCTTTCAGTGCCAGTTTGAGCAAACTGAAGCTTCTGCAGTCCTTCGCCCAATTCAAACACCACAAGCTCTAGCTGTCCTATGAAGGTGGATTCAAAGTGGTGTCAGCAAGAGGCATAGATCCTCATGAGCCCCCGCAACTGCGGGGGCTCATGAGGATCTATGCCTCTTGCAGTATGGGTGGTGTTCAAATTTTCTCGGTGACTGAACGGGACTCTGCAATCTTCGCCAATTCAACTCCAAAAAGCCCTCGCTGTCTCAGGAAGACGGATTCAAAGTGGTGCCAGCAAGAGGCATAGATCCTCATGCGCCCCCGCAACTGCGGGGGCGCATGAGGATCTATGCCTCTTGCAGTATGGGTGGCGTTCAAATTTTTTTTCGGCACTGAACGAGTTAAGCGTCGTTACAGAAATTATTATTCAGCAACATGCTGTCTGTGTTTTTTCACGTAAATAAAATATTACTTGAAACACCTCTTGCTCGGTTGCACAAATGTCAACAGCCCGGGCCTAATCAACTGTTTGCAGCGGTGAAATAAATAATTTTTATTATCATATTATTCCTTCGGTTAATGTGCCCCGTACGATTCACCCTCTGATAAAATCCACTCAACTGCAACAGGCATATACCCTCAGGTTGCTCTTTTGGGTCTATGCCTCTTCATAATCCTATTCATATCCATCTTCCTCATGCTGATTGATTTTTTTTTTTTCTGGCGGTCTTCGATGGTCCCGTTTTAAATTTTTAATCCATTCAAGGTGATTGTCAGTGGGGGGATCAAGAAGCCTAACTGAAATTAAAATACGTGTGTTATCTCATTCTACCCGCGACACACCACAGCAAGATGTGGCTCGACCATGATAGTTCAAGGGTGGTGGCAGAATAGCTTGGCGCCTATAGGCGAAAAGCTATTCTGCCACCATCTTGAACTATCATGGTCGATCTGGGTCCTGAATTGAAATGCAGTCATCAGAGGATAACTCCCATATGTGGGTATTTCGTACCTCGGGCGTAATACGTTATACAGAAAACTTCGGATTAAAAAAAAAACACAATTCGCCGGGGGATGCTCCTTTTTCTTATTATATCCGATGTTTCTTATAAGCGAAGTAATTTACATAGAAAGACTGCCGTCGTGACCTTTGACAAAACGTTGTCATAATTATCGGACTTGTATTAAATCCGACTTTGTTAGCGGCGAAGTCGACTGCGTAGTTGTAAAGGTGCGTACCCTTTGTAACAGGAACATTTGTCATGTGATACTCAAGTGTGTGTGTGTGGGTGTGTTTGCGTGTGTGTGTGTTTGTGCGCGTGGTATAAGGTAGTGTCGTCTAAGTTAGATTTTAAGCACGTTTTCTTTCTAGGTGAAAATTAACATTACAGATGGTTGTGATGTTATATACGCGCATATACTCGCTGTAATAGGTCGGTGTGTTCTAGTCAGTCAAATGTATTTATTTGTTTTATGTTCACATTCGTTTTCACGCCTGTTTTAAAATTCCGCTGCAATCAAATTTCCCATCTTGGGACAATAAAGGTATTCGTATCGTATCGTATTTCAATTGTCATTTTCAGAAGAAGACATTTCTTTTGTTGAATAACATTTATTTTTGAAGAATTAAATTTGAGTTTGTCAGCTTTTTCTTCCATCTTTCCTGTGTCCGGTTTAGTTCCGTGATTTCGAACACCGCCTGATTGCAAGTGGCAAAAAACCTCCTGAGTCCCTCTTCTGCGGGGCTCATGACGTTATTTGTATTTCTGGATGGCTAGTTTTTATCTGTGTTCCTTGCGTTGACAGTTATCGGGTTTCCAGTTTGCCATGGTTGTAAAGACATAGTCTAAGTCCGTCAATAGTAAAGGTGTTAAATCCAAAACACAGCTATTCTGAACCCTTTGCGTGTCGGTAGCGGTTTTAGTCGCGATGATTCCCATAGGAATCATCGCGACTAAAACCGCTACCGACACGCAAAGGATTAAACGCAATGGTATAAAAGAAAAATAAACACCATAACACGTCATCTATACTAGCCGTCATAAACCGGTGTTGCCATGTGACATGTAATGCAATATTCTAAAACGCAAAGAAAAACATCGTGCGCTGATAATATTGATGAACCTTTTTCCTGTCAGTAGCGGTTTTTGTCGCGATGATTCCTCGACAAAAACCTCTTCCCAACAGCCAAAGGGTTAATAGGAAAATAAAGAAAATGTGCCCAAAATGTGGATTTATATTTTCATAAACGTAATCGTGCTTGAAATAATAACATTTTAGATTTCATTTGGAGCTGAGATCCCTACTTTTTCATATTTTCTAAGTGGGATTTACCTGCGCAAAAAATAGCAATTTACGAAATAGCGGCGTTGAAATGAATTAGAGTTTGCGGACACATGAGACACGCGCGCTGCTCGCGGAAAAGAAAGAAAACCCTTGTAATATGATCAGCTACAGTTACCGGTAATATTTTTCATTTGGAAATTTTAATCGCCTGGAGGCAATCCTGTCGACAAAAAACAAAACACGCGGACAGTTCTCAGTTTCAAGAGAGATTCCATTACAATGAGTAGCCGGTTTCCATTATAAATATTACACCAGTTCATCAGGAAACTCAATGCGGCCGGTGACTTTTACAGGGTATGTGTCTCTTTGGAAACAAAACAAAAGAATAAAAGAATATACCGGTATGGTTGTAGCTGGCAAAGCTGAAATGGAATAGAAATAGAAGAGAAAAGAAAAGGGAGAAAAAAGACATTTGGGAAAGAATAACGAAACCGAAAAGGTTTAGTCTTTGAAACAACACAGCAGCATTTGAAAGACCGGAGAAAGATAAAGAAAAGCTCTTTGTATGTCTTAGTGTAGACAGAGAGAGAAAGAGAGAAAAACGCCGCCTTTCATTGTAAAGGAAGATAGATTGACGATGATAGTTCAAGGGTGATCCTGGTTAGCTTGGCGCCTTTAGGCGCCAAGCTAACCAGGATCACCCTTGAACTATCATCGTCGATTCATCTCCTACAGCCAGTCTGAGAACGCGTTCCCACATCTGGCAGTTGCGAACGCCTCAGGATTGCAAAGAGAGAAAGAAAGAGAGCGTAAACTGGACTCACCGGTGTAGAGATATTTTGGCCAAGTTAGCCGCATCCTTAGAAGGTTGTAGAACTTTCCCTTTGAGGGTCTCAAACGAACCGAAAGGCATTTTGCGCGGCAGAGATATCTGTACCACTTTATTTTCAGATGACAGTAAACCTAAATTTTCTTCAGTTTTGATAGATTTCTGTCGAACTTTCAGATTTTCTTGACTTTCGTCAACTTGAAACGTCCAACTCACGATGATTTTTCTTCTTCTGGTATTGACGGATTTTTGTCACAAATTTTGGACAAATCTTTCACGTTTTGACAAAATTTCTGTCAACAGTTGGTGATTTCCTGTCAAGACTGAAGCTCTTGATGACTTTCAGTCAAACTCGGTCACTCAAAAACTGTTTTAGAAACAGTCTGAAAATGCCGCCTGCTACCGGCTCCTGTCTCGTGCGGAGCGCGCGGAGCTGAAGCTAGGAGACAGCGTCCTAACGGTCGAGCGGCGGAGTGGAGTGAGGGAGGAGGCGGAACGTGACGGGGTTGGGGAAGGGCGGTGGAGGGAGGGGTCTGGCTAAAAGGTACGGAGTGAGGAAAGGGCCGATGCTGGGATTCCAGAGCAGGCGACAGACAACTAACTTGCACGCGCGCGCCGACTTTGCTCGCGTGTGCCGCTGCCGGACAGTCGGAAGCTAAGCCTGCCCACAACCTCCTCCGCCTGAGGCCTTGGCAGACAGGTAAGTAGCGAGAGACCCTACCTATCAACAAGGGAGCTACGGCACCACGTACCGGTCTGGTTAGAGTCTATCCCGTTTGCAGAGAGAGACTTGGTTGAGGGACCGCAGAGGTAGCAGACAACACTATTACCACGCATGCAGCATCCACCTAAAGATGCCGAAATCGAAACCCCTACTGACTTAGCGAGCAAAAAGCTATCGGGCCGAGGTCGGCCGCAGCGGGCCCGCGCACTGTCGTGAGCGGGCCCACTGCGGCCGACCTCGGCCCGACTGACAAAACACACTGATATGAATTACATGATACTGTTTCCGGACTGTCAAAGGCTGAAATACTGCTGACGTTTACAAAGGCACATGAAGATCTATGTCTGTTGCAGACTTGAATGAGTTTGGCGTTGGGCTGCATGTATGTACGTATGTAGACTTTTCTGCCCAGAAAGTCAGGGAACTGTACGTAGCTGACCTGTCGTATGCCAAGCCCATGATCAGCCAATGAAAAAAGCTGCACCCATGCACCGTAGTACATCATGGGCGAGTACATGTTTGGCGAACATTGCGTATGTTTATCCTGTGTGACAACAATGTCTGCTCGGTCAAATTCACAACTTCGCTGGAAAATGTGACAGGCGCACAACTGCAAGAGGCAAAGAACCTCATAACATAAGCAACAAAGACGCGGAGAGCTTAAATAAATTATAATTATTATAATGATGTTCTTCGTTTGCAGAATAATACCGGTAATTACAACTGAACCCAATACGCACGCTCACGTGAAACACACACATTCACTCTGAAGACAAACACAGGACATTGACATGGTGCGAAGTGTCAGCGCAGCTGCTGAGGTTTCGGAAATTTTGATCGCTTGTATTTGACAGTTATAAAGTGGTCTGAAACCGGTACCAAAGTCGAGGGTGTAGGAAGAGCCGGAGTACCCGGAGAAAGAAACCCCGACAGTCCGCCCGATTTAACGGTGACACTTACTAGAAGAGAAAAGTCCGAAGACAGAACCTGGTATCGAACCTCACACCTTTAGCATTGGTGGCACACAATTTACCACTGAGCCACGGGCCGTCCCGAAGTGGGGACTCATGATGTTCTTGGACCTTGTTGGACACAATTATTTCAGGGTTTAACGTATTTTGTCCACCACGAAGGTGATTTCAAAGACGAGGCATCGAACTAGGGTCTGAACAAATTTTGACCCATGCTGGATTCGAACCGGGGACCTTACGGACGAGATTCGAACGCTCTGCTACCGAGCCACCCAGCTCCCCGTCAGTGAGTGAGTGATGATGATGATAATGAAACGTTTATTAGGATAAAGTTTTAGGCATTGAAATACCTTTCTTCCAAACTGTCCTTTGTTCACTATAATACATTGTAAAAAATCACTATAACAAGACATCAATAACTAACTTAATGTACTTAAATTATACAAAACTACTACAAAATACTATTAATTAAGAAAAATACTGAATAACTAAATGTACATAAAAAAAAGAAAAAAGGGTCGGTTAAAGATTGCAAGTAACAAAGGTTTTACGGTATCTTTCATTGAGTATAAGCAAAATCAGAAATATATGTATACATACTACTAGTCAAGAACGGACACGTCATGTATAGTGGGAGAATTCCTGTGGGGTACATGTACGCTGTACTGGAGCAACATACTGAGCAGAAAGATAAAACATTCACAACGACACCAGATATTTATGGACGCGAGCTCTGAAGATAGATAACTTTGAAATAGACGTTAAACGAGAGGGCAGAATGTTCCATGACTTAGCACCGGAAAATGATATGCTAGTGAGTGATTAACTGGCCGATTGCTTGTTTAATTGCTTGCTTGCTTGCTTGCTTGCTTGATTGATTGATTCAGTCAGTCAGTCAGTCAGTCAGTCTTTCAGTCAGTCAACGTTTATGACAGAGCAAATTAGGCAAATGTGCCTGTCTTATATACTGTCCCGCTAATATATACTAACGAGCAAAACAAATGCGACAATTCTGGAATCATCGGCGATGATTCGAAAGATTTCGCGTTTCTTTTGCTCGTCAGTATACTTCATCATGCATATACATATGTACAACACGCATACAAAGACATGCCATCAACAAAGTTCTTACTAACAAGTTAATGGAAAGTAATGAGACATTACACATAGCAATAAGTAAATTAATGCGAGAACCAGAAATATAAGCGAAAGTCCTCATAGAGTCTGCATTAACCGTTTTCATCCTGACACAATCTTGCGTAAATTTAATTGACTATGATAGTTCAAGGGTGGTGCCTTGAACTAAAATGGTTGATCTATCTCCTAATCTGTTATATAGCCTTCACAGGACAATAAGCAAACTTACCAAAAAAAAAAAAAAAAATCAGCCTCAGGATATGATGGGTTAATACAACAAAATAATGTGAGAATCGTTAAGACAGAGGAACAGTTACAATACTGTAACGGTGACATATCAGGATGTTGTTTATCATCTCTCTTTGCTTTTCAAATTTTTAATTTTGCATTGTCTTGTGCGTCATGAATTGTTCTGTGCCGTCGTAAATAAATTACAAGACAAACACGTACGTCATGTCAGACTAACTTATGCGCACTAACAAAAAAAAAAAAAAAAAAAAAAAAAAACCCAAACAAAAACGGCCGCAACTGAAGAAGAATACAAGTAAACCCGGTGGAATTCACCCAGACTTTAATATTTAAGACAGTATCGTGGTGGGATTTCCTGATGAGATACGGCGAATGTCTGAACAAAATAGCAAAAGGGATGGGGTGGAGTAGGTAGTCTAGAAAGTTTAACCACCTCAATGCCGAGGACGACTGCACACAATCCAGCTGCAAGACGCATATCGCATAGATCCTCATGAGACCCCGCAGTCGCGGGGGGCTCATGAGGATCTATGCCTCTTGCTGATGCCAGAAAAATTGTGTCCAGCCATGCTCTTTGGACGGCTGGGGCTGTTGGGCGACGATTTAAGAAATATTGAAAATACTACGGACACGCACGGCACGCACTCACGCACGCACGCACGCACACACACACACACACTCACACTCTCTCTCCCTCTCTCTTTCTCTCTCTCTGAGATACTAACAGCGAAGGAGTTGATATCTCTTCTATCCAAGTATCTCGTTCATTTTTTAAAAAAATATTATTTTTTGTTTTTGCTTTTAGTTGTGGCACAGCCTTTTCGAACTTACTCTTCGGTCTAAATAATAAGCGTTAAACGTTCAGGGTTTAAATTAACGTATATTGTCCACCATAAAGATGATTTTAAAAACTTGGCACCGAAAAGAGGTCTGTACAAATTTTGACTCCACAACAGTAGAGCACCAAAGTCGAACACTCTACCACCTGAGCTACCCGGCTCACCCCGGTCTAAATAATGCATGAGTAAGAGAAACATACTTGAATCCCGCCCCCCCCCCCCCTCACACATCTGTTCTATACGCTGTTTACCTCATAATCTGAGTGTTCGAAAAGGGCGGTCAAACAAAGGCCAGGAGGAGGTAGGGTAAAAAATTAATATACTTTAACATTGGCAGATACTAGAGGGGAGAGGATGATGGGCGGGGGGGGGGCGGGGGGATATATGACTCTTAGAAAACGAAGATATATAGACCTGCATGGCCAAGAAGTACGCTACTCATAAGCAGACGTCGTGCCTGCCTCCCTGCTCCCCCCTTCCCCCCCCCTCCCGCCTCCCACCCTCGCACCCTAACTTTTCCTGAAGGCCACCAGTTTCTCCTTCCTTCTCGCCTCCTCTCCCTTCCACCCTTCCCCCTCCTCACCCCACCGCAAAGCCACCTCCCCAAACCCTCCGCTCCCGATTTTCATGCTGCTTTAGAAGTGTGCGGACTTTGCATGATTGTGTCTCGTAATGAAAAATGTTGTTGTGTTGACGCGTAACCTGAACGCGCCCCGCGGATCCCCGCTGTCTCTCTTGAATAATTAATTATTGACAGCTCCGGGTTCCAGGCAACGCGGATTTCGCTCCCATGGGACACGCCATTGGCATTCTGGATCGTCCACCTCCCGCGCCAACTGTCGGAGGACTGAGATGGATCGACCGCGTCAGCTCAAGGGTAGTGCTTGATGAAGTCGCCTTTCCATGCGCCAAGCTCATCAAGCACTACCCTTGAACTGACACGGTCGATCTATTCCCGTAACATGCAGCGTTCTACCGGTGGTAGTAGATATGTGATATTAGGACCCGGATGGGGAGGGCTATATTACATGTGGAATAGCGTGGTACATCAGTGGTTGAATACGGGCTTATTATTTCACAAGTTATTATTACGTCAGCTGACAAAAATAACTAAAGATAAAAGGTATTTTTCTTTGACTCAAAGCGTACGCGTGGGTGTACATAACAATAATAATAGTAACAGGGGCGGATCAGTTACCTCAAAGTGGAGGGTGGAGGGGACAACTTTTCTTTTAATCAAATGTTACGATGACAACGTTACTCGCTGAACAAAGCGTTCTTCCCCAAATAAATCTTTGGCCAATCACTTTTTCGGTACAAAAATACCTTAATCTTCATTCAGTCAAAGGTCTAAACAAAAATATGCCAATAAATAATAATTTAGTGGGCTGCACAACAAAAAGAACCACATGTAGGTGTTCTGTGATACCGCTAGTACCAGTTTTATACAAAACATAACTGAATAGTTAGAGAATATCAAGGACAGGAAAATTCAACTGAAGCGAAGGCCCTATCACGTACTGACCGCATTCGAAACGGCGAAGAAACAAAAAGTTGGATAAATAAAGAATGAGGGGGTTACGCACAAAATAACTATATTCACGCGTTGTGTTCGGCCTATATTACCAATTACATACAAAAGAATGATTGAAAATGTGTTTAATTACAAAATACCTGAGATAAAAATTTCGGGGCGAACGCAGTTCGCGCGAGGTTGTTCAGTGACTGAAAGTCGGAAGTATGGAGATTTACGTCCCTTGAATCTCTCGTCACACGTAAAGTTTGGGGTCCTTTCAATGGTGCACTTCATGCTTATACTTTTTACAGTTGAAGACAAAATCGTTGTATTACGAGTTAGGCTTTGCTGTGGTTCTTGTCGCCTCTCGGGTCCGGTCAGGGGCTTAATGTCGGAGGTAGGAGTCTCGGGCAAAAGCCCTCGACTCTTGCCTCCGACATTGACCCCCCTGACCGGATCCGAGAGGCGACAAGAACCACTAGCAAAGCCTAACTCGTAATACAGTTACTATTATCACCCTATCCATTATTATTATTAACCTATTCAGCCCTGACGCACTACTGCAGGAGATTTAGTGGAGTAGCGCCAAGCTAATCTGGCACTACCTTTGAATTATCATGGTCGATCCATCTCCTGCAACTGGTGCATAGTCATTAGATGAGGCCTCCAAAATTTGGGAAAACGGCCGTCGGGCTGATGAGTTAATATTATCATCATCATTACCATTATTATTATTATTAGTTATTAGTAGTAGTAGTACTGTTATTAGTAGCATTATTATAACCTTCTTATGCTTATAATAACGTCAGATACAACTGAAGTCCGATAAACAACGTTTCTTCTTCTGAGGTCCCGACCATTCGTTTTCTGATGCAAATTAGCCTTCTGAATTAAAACAAAACTGCTGGGTGCCGTATACACGAAGTACAATAAAATGGTTTTGAAAGATGAAAAACAAATTGCGTTCAAAGGACACAAATGCAACACGATACATACTTTACTGCTAGCGCTTTTTCGAGAATTATTCAAAGAAGGCTGAATTTTACTTTGAATAATTGTATAGACGATTTTTTATTAACCCTTTGGGTGTCGGTAGCGGTTTTACTCGCGATGATTCCTGTAGGAATCATCGCGACTAAAACCGCTACCGATACCCAAGGGTTAAAAACAAATGAGCATGATAGGGAGACTCTGCGAAAAAAAAACCACATTCGAAGGATTGCAAAGCGTGTATAATGCAATTGGCCTGCGACGCAAGATAACCAGCAAGGAAAGAATCTCGATCCTCAATCGCAAATACGATCAGATGGAAAGAACCATCCCGCAGATGTACTTCTAGTACTTCTGAGGAGAAAATCAACAGCACCCAGCACAGACATGGGTCGAGAAATGTGTCAATGCATAACGTACGCATCTTCTCTGCTAACTTTCAAAGAAGATAAATGTGATGACAAACTAAAGAAATACGACATCATTCGAGTCACCGGAAACACCTCCGTGTTTCCGGTGACTCGAATAATGTCGCATTTGTTTTGCTCGACCGTGTACGTTGTGTGTAAATCTACATAGACAAGATAAATATGCTGACGAGCAAAAGAAAGGCGACATCATTCGAGTCATCCGAAACGCATCTGAAATGAAAACGAGTTTCCCGAACCGCAGTCTGACCGACATTTGCGCGAGAAACACAGATATAAATGAGACCAAAAAATGCACACAGAACACATGATAATAAGCTATAAGATACATCAATCATCATGAGCCCCAGCAACTGCGGGGACTGATGCGGGTTTATGTTTTGTGCAGCTGGGTGACGTTCGCATTTCCCCGGCAGTTAAGAGCGACTATTCGCAAGCAGAAGTCCATTTGGGGGGGTATGGATATGGTTGAATTAATAATAATATAATAATAATAATAAATAATAATAATAATAATAATATACCGTTATTATATAGGCGCTTTTTCTCAATTTTTGGGCAAATCGACTCAAAGCGCCGCGAACTGAAACCCAACACACACACTCAAGTAACAGACACGGATTTACGCCATTTAAGACAAACACAGTACAAGACAGACGAAGGGCCAGTTCAGCTACTGAAGTTACAGAGATTTTTGATCGCTTGTATTTGAAATTTGTAAAGTGGCCTGAAACCGGTACCAAAGTGTGGGGGGTGGGGGGGGGGGGGGGTTGGGGTGGGGGGTGGAAGAACCGGAGTACCCGGAGAAAGAACCCTCGACGGTCCGCCCGAATTAATGGTGACACTTACCAGAGGAGAAAAGTCCGACGCCGGAACCCGTTTTCGAACCTCGCACCTTTGGTAGTGGTGGCAGGCGCCTTAACCACTGCGCCACGGACCGATAATGTAATGTTTTAATATGATGAGATAAAAACCCAAGATGAGGATTTCATCTCAAAGTCTACCGTATTGTTTGGAGCTCAGATGCATTTATCTTTTAGGAACATTCAGGGTTGTTCATATTTTTAGGATTATTATGCTGATCCATTTCCCTCCTCTCTAAGCCAACCCATCATCAACACACACGTCGGCGCACACAAATAAAGACGGACACACGACGCTTCCCGCCATTAGTACGCTCTGTGGGCCCGTGTAACGACAGGAATCCATCTCCTTCTACTCTAACCCACCCTCTGATCCACACACACTGGCACACAGAAATAAAGACGGACACACGGCGATTCCCGCCATTCGTAAGCTCCGTGGTCTGGCGTAGCATAGCTATTCTGAAGAAGAATAATAGCACGAGCAGCGAAATGACGTCACTTCAAGCTTCACGTCTTGGCATCATTAGTCCCACGACACTGTGTTCATAGTGACGACTCGATGTTATACGTCACTCATCGCAGTACTAACATTTGACGTATCAGAGAATCAACTTTGCAATTTTCTTGCTGATTTTCACGCCTAGGGCTTACAGGTCACAGGGCAGGGACAAACAGCAGGCTTATGCAAACACTGTTTATGAAAAATCATGCGGTTATTAATCAGAAGATAGTTTTTTTTTTTTGTAAAAGAAAAAATAAAGTTAAGGAAGTTGTTTTACAAATGACTCCGAAAAAGTGGTGCAGAACATTGTCTGATATTCACACCTAGGGCAGACAGGTCACAATTGACCTAATACGTGACGTCATTTTTATCTTGTTACTTCTTTGCCAGAATTTTTGCGCCGCACACCCAAAACGTCATGTGCATGCTCCGGAATGCGCTCCGACCAGCCCCATTTCAAAGTCTACCGTATTTTTAAAATACGGTAGACAAAACCATCCAACACCATAATTATTGTGGAGCCCGTCTGCTTTATTAGCCTTCCTTAGGCAGTGATGCCACGTGACAAGATGTAACAAAATGGGATGAACCATAACGCACAAAGTCTCTTGTATATGAGAGCCATAACCCACGAAGTCCCTTTTATGTGCGAGCTGTCCTCGCTGTCAAGGGTCTCTACCTGTTGTCTTTGACCTGATTCTGGTGTTGAAATAATGCGTCAGTGAACTCTGTAACAGTGCATATGCATCATTGGTTTGAAAAACGTCATTTGTCATGACATAATTTTAGTTTTTAAGTAATTTTATATTTTACGTGATATGTGTTAAACTTTGCCTTCTAGACTTGAGAAAAATGTTGACAAAACTGGAATTTCAAGGTACAGTTTCAGTCTTTCTACAATTTGTTTGAAGTGAGGTTGACTACCTAGATGCACGATTTTTTACGGTACACCCGCATACTCATATGTGTGCGTGCGTGCGTGCGTGCGTGCGTGCGTGCGTGTGTGTGTGTGTGTGAGAGAGAGAGAGAGAGAGAGAGAAAGAGAGAGAGAGAGAGAGAGAGAGAGAGAGAGAGGGAGAGAGAGAGAGAGAGAGAGAGAGAGAGAGAGAGAGAGAGAGAGAGAGGAGAGAGAGAGAGAGAGAGAGAGAGAGAGAGAGGAGAGAGAGAGAGGAGGGAGAGAGAGAGAGAGAGAGAGAGAGAGAGAGAGAGAGAGAGAGAGAGAGAGAGAGAGAGAGAGAGAGAGAGAGAGAGAGAGAGAGAGAGAACACAATGCCTGGAGAAAGAACAAAAAGTAGTTGACCCCATCCAAGTCTCCAGGGCAGACCCGGGTGGGGAAAAGTACAAAGTAATAACACATTTACAAGAAAAATATGTAAACAGAAATCAGTGTTTGCAAGTATACATATGTGCATCGGGTATTTACAAGAAATTACATGGTAAAAAAATGGTAAAAAGAGAATACACTGATATAGCTGTAGGGAGAAATTAAGCACTTATAAGAATAGCTCAAACAAGTCTACGCTATTTACGTATTGAAGGTTTACTACATCAACTTCAGAAACGAAAAGCCATAGTCACGTGGTTTACTCTTTACAGCATTTCAAGTATTCCTGAGATACTTCAGCAGCTGGGTTTTAAATGTTCTAACCGATGGCGCTGCTCTATCTGCCGGAACGAAATTCCATAATTTGGCCCCAGAAATAGGACAAAGATGACTTGTAAATATCCAAGCGGGGTATTGGTACTAGCATATTGTTTTCTGTTGTTCGGCTGGACCTAAGGGCAAAACGGAATAAATTTGTGAGATAAGTAGGAGATTATGAGAGGGTGATTTTGCGCATGAATACCAGTTTATTATAGATAAAATGTTTGTGAACAGAGAGAGAGAGAGAGAGAGAGAGAGAGAGAGAGAGAGAGAGAGAGAGAGAGAGAGAGAGAGAGAGAGAGAGAGAGAGAGAGAGAGAGAGAGAGAGAGAGAGAGAGAGAGAGAGAGAGAATCAATAAATCAATGAATCTTTATTTTACAACGGTGAAGTGACTATGTCATTTTTCGTACCTTCCGTTGCTACAACTACGACTAACTCAGTACAAAATATACATAAAACAGGGACATCAAAGCACAGTGATACAAGATATAATTATAGTCCACTAAACACAAACACACGCATACACGCACAAACGCACTCGCGCGCGTCCACACACACACACACACACACGCACACACACACCACATACACATGACTGTTAGAATATACACATTCATTCGTGTGTCTACGTATAACTAGATATTGTTATTTGATTGATATCAGGTATCTATAAAGACTTGTCTTGAAACGAGATAATGTCGGAGTGGCTTTAACGTGATGTGGGAGTGAGTTCCACAGTGTGGATCCCGCAAATGACAAAGTAGATTTAAATATATCTATTTGGGGTTTTGGAACAATATAAAGACCCCTCATATTCCCATAGCAGGAGTCTGATTTGTTAAACAGCTCTGTTAGATATTCTGGAGCGCTATGGTTCCACACTTTAAACATCAGTACCCCTTTGTTAAATTTAAAGTGATTTTGAATGGGTAGAAATCCAGCTTTACTGAGTTTTTCCTCGGTCGTCAAGTGCGGGTCGGGAAGAATTAATTTAGCCATTCTCCTATGTAAAGAATTTAGTCTTTTTAAGTGTACATCACCGCAACAATCCCACACCGTCGATGCGTAGTTTATATGTGACATGATGTGTGCATTACTGAAAAATTTTCTGGTTTCACTATCTGTGTAATACTTTATAATTTCGATAACATAAAGACATTTCTAGAGACCGTTTTACAGACTTTGTCAATGTGCATCTGCTACCTCAGCTGATTATCAATTGTGACCCCCAAAAGACGATGTTCGGCTACCTGCTCTATTATTTCGTTGCCGAGTGATAAATTAAACTTTAATGGTTTCAACTGATGCTTTTGGCGTGCTGCAATAATCATAGATTTTGTTTTAATAGGATGCAGAATCATACCGTTGACTTTACACCATGCTGCTATATCATCGAGACTTTGTTGAAGGCCGTTTTCAACTACACTTATGTCTTTATTAGCTGTGTGGATCGAGGTATCATCGGCGAACATATCACACTGTGTTGCTTCGTAGGTGAGACTTAGAGGTAGGTCATTTATGTAAATACAAAATAAAAGAGGACATTAAATTGACCCCTGCGGAACTCCGAGTTTAACATGTTTAGTAGAAGAGTAGGCTCCATTTACAATTACTTTCTGTATCCTGTTTTCGAGGTATGACGTAAACAACGAAACAGCCATGTCATTTCGAAAATAATGCTTAAGTTTGGAAATCAATATTGTATGGTTGACTAAGTCGAAAGCCTTTTTAAAGTCAAGATAAATTACACCTGTCAACTGCGAATTATTCATATTTGAAAGCCATGTGTTTGTTAATCTGCTCAGAGCCGTATGACATGAGTGCCGAGGGCAAAATCCTGACTGAGACGAATGGAGCAACTTTCGTGATTCTAAGTAGTCAGACAGATGTTTATGAATATGCCTTTCGAGGGGCTTAGATAATACTGACAGCAGAGAGATGGGTCTATAGTTGTTAGAGTCGAGAGATGGGTCTATAGTTGTTAGAGTCAGTACGATCTTTTGATTTTGGCAGTGGAACGACTTTTGCGACTTTAAGGTCTGTAGGGAATACATTTTTGTTGTAATACATAAGTTGTAAATATAAGTAAGGGTCTCAATGATGTATGGTACAGACAGCTTTAATATTTGTGGGTTGATATCATCATGGCCGGAGGACTTTTATTAGCTAGGACACTAATCAGTTTGCCCACTTCGTGCACCGCAAGTATGGGGATACTAAATGGTGGAGTGCCAGTTGTTTTTCTGTTGCAGAAATTAATTATGTAATCGGGGCATGTGTCTGCCTCTGTGTCACGACTAGGAGTAGTTATCAAATCCGCTACAGACAGAAAATGTTCGTTGAATGTGTTGGCGGAGGGATTACTTGGGATGGTTATGGACCTACTGCTATTGCCTCGGGTGATCGAGTTCAGTACCCGCCACACTGCTGACACATCTTTGTTGTCCTTGACAGTGTTGCGGATAAAGTCTCTCCTCGCGGCGCGCACCATTAACCTAACACGGTTTCGCTGCTTTTTAAATTCATCAAAGTCCTTTTTTCTTTTTAGGTCATTTTGCACCGACATGGCATGCATTATTTCTTTTGTCAACCAAGGGGGAAGTATCTCACTCTTTACTCTTTTTGTTCTAATCGGCGCATATCTTTCTAATACTCCAAGGAATAGTCTGTACCAAGTGCAGAGCGCAATATCTGGATCATCTGTGAGAAGAACCTCGTCAAATGAGTGTTACTAAGATTGTGTAGAAACTCATTACGATTGAAATGCTTGAATGACCTGTAGGTTGTTGTGGTATGACGATGTTTCTTTAATTTGGGGAGTTTTATAGACCAGCAACAAATCACGGGGCAGTGGTCACTAACACTAAGATCTGAGACACTAACATCGGTCACCGCCTGCGGCTTGTTTAGTAGACGTGGTCAATGAGCGTAGAGCTCGTGGCGGTAATTCTGGTGGGGGATTTAACTAGCTGTACTAGGCCAAATAAAGAAGATGTAGTTTCCCATGCGGGATGGGGTTTAATCATGTCTATATTAAAGTCACCTAGAAGAATGACGTCATTGTGTCCTTTACATACTTTGTCTAGGTTAGTAGTAAAATTGTCATACCACTCGAAGTTAGACGCCGGATTGCGGTAAAGAAACCCGACAAATGACGGTGAGCAGTACGGGCTCTTAACCTCAATCCACACACACTCTACTTCAGCCGTTTCTAAATCTTTACGCCTACGGACTAAGTGTTCAATAGAGTGATGAACGTATACAGTAATGCCTGTTTGACCGTGACGGGAGGAGTCTCTTCTCGTGATACTAAAATTAGGAATTTTCACGGCATCATCACTGACATTTGAATTTAGGCGTGACTCGGTAAGGCCGAAAATGTCAAACGGTGTGGGACTGTTAAGGAACGCCGACAGGTCAGATACTTTATTATAAAGATGAAAAACGTTGAGGTGACCCACTCGTAATTTGTGTACTTTTTGTTTGCTTCTGACCATGAGGATTTCGCCAACAATTGTGTATTGTTTCACACTGAACATAGCAAAGTACAAGATAACTGATTATCACAAAAAAGGTGATCGAAGAAAAAGAAAAAAAAAAGAGAATAAATGTTATGACTACACACTATTCTATTGCAAAGAAGATAAAATAATTAAAAGAAGGAAATAACAACTTCGTCGATTTGTTATTCCAATTAAGCAGTTAACCGATCGCACACTAGAAACCTGTCCAAAATCCCTGGGAAGGAAAGTACACCACACGCCTAGAATCGCACTGTCTACTGTCCGGCACGTGGCCTGATCCTGTCAAGCAGATTAAACAGCACTGCAAAGTCACTGTCACTAAGCTGCCCACGTGAGGCTGAGGGCTGGCACTGGAGGGGGTGGGGGTAAAAGTAAGAAGGGTACGGGTATATAGGCCGACCAGTCGGGGCAACAGGCGGGGGGGCTCATATGCTGTGGAGCATAGCCGTAGAGGGGTCGCTGTTGCTTCGGGTCAGTGGTCGGTGCATCCTTTGATCTATCGATCGGCTGGATGGGATTACCCGACATTATCTGGGTAGCTTTTTCACAGGGATTTGGATCCCTCTGATCAGGCGAAGTTTTCAGCTGTGGCGGCCCTCGGTGCAGTCCACGTACTTGTCGCGAGTTTCTGTCCTCGCTATCATGCTTGTCTTGTTGCGTGTGTTGGCGGGGGTGTTGTTGCTCATCTTTGTGACGCGACATTACGCTAGAGGCGCTGCTAGAATATGTCCGCTTGATATTGACGGCAAGGGCGCTGGTACCCCGCCTGTTGGGATGAATTGTATCTGTGTACCATCCAGTTTTCAGTTCGCCTGTCCTAGTATAGAAGGCACAGTCATTGTCAACGAGGTTTTAGCTTTAGCGACTCGCACACTTCTCTCAGGTACATGTTGGTGTCGGCGATGCACGGGTCTACTTGCTGGCGTTCGTTATTAAATTACTGGCAAGACGGAGGACATGTAGATCTTCGCTTTAGGGAGGGCGTGTTTGGCAGCGGAGATCACATCCCTCCAGCCCTTCCTGCCGATGACGAACCCACGCTTACAGTCGTTTATGCCAACATGTACAACGACTGTGGTGACTGTATTCGTGGGCTCGGAATCGTGAAGGCGCTCAAAGATGTCGGCTGTGCTGAAGCCCGACACTGACACAACTTGCGCCTTGTCTGTGTCAGTGACAGACATCAGATTACCGTGCAGGCCGCGCAGTACCGAGTCGCCAAGAAGTAGAGTTTGGGTGTTAGGCCTCAGTTCTGGTATCCCGGGACGGATAGTGGGATTGACGGCGGCTGGAGGGGGTCGCGCATTAGGTACTGTTTTTTTTTTGCTGGGGGGTCGGCGAAGTAGTGGTGTCGTCATGAGCTGCGCTCCGGGGGTCAGCCGTTGTTTTGCTGGTGGATGCATTATCCACCACTTGCTTGTGCTGGGCATTGGAGGAGGCATAGGAGGTGTTTTTGCTGCCTTTCTTGCCGCTTCTTTGACCCTCCTTCTCCCCCTCTAGTTTGGTGACCCGT
This sequence comes from Semisulcospira habei, assembly GCA_036245525.1. Classification (NCBI taxonomy): domain Eukaryota; kingdom Metazoa; phylum Mollusca; class Gastropoda; family Semisulcospiridae; genus Semisulcospira; species Semisulcospira habei. The sequence continues at coordinate 60,240,662 of BTPG01000006.1, forward strand.
TCACGCAGGTGCCTGATCTCCGTATGGAGAGAATCCACCTCTATGTTGTAGGAGTGGCGGATCTCCCCAACAGCGGCCCGGAGAGCAGATATCTCCGCCATCAGGCGCTCCACAACCAGGGGGTCTTGGCTCAAAATCACAGGGCAGCCAGTCTGGCACGCGGACTCGACCACCTTTACAGGAGCAAGAAAGGGGGCCTGAGTGCCACTGCTCCTGACGTCGTGGTTGATGGCAACAGTAGCACCGCTGTCGCTGTTGCTGGTAGCGACAACAGTGCTATTGCTAGTGACGTCATTGCTGATGACAGCACTACTGCAGTTGTTGTCGCTGTTGGCCGTGGAAGGAGCAGCGTCAGTGATGCGGACGTCATGGCTGATGACAGCACTATCACTGTTGTTGTCGCTGTTGGCGGTTGTGATGACAGTGCCAGTGTTGCCGACGTCGTGGCGGAGAGCAGCACTGTCACTGTTGTTGTCGCTGTTGGTGGTGATGATGCGGTGCCAGTGCTGCTGACGTCGTGGATGACGGCAGTACTGCCACTGTTGTTGTCGCTGTTGGCGGTGGTGATGATAGTGCCAGTGCTGCCGTCGCTGTGGCTGATGGCAGCACTGCCACTGTTGTTGTCGCTGTCTGCGGTGGTGATGATAGTGCCAGTGCTGCTGACGTCATGGTTGATAGCAGCACTGTCACTGTTGTCAGGGGTGATGATAGTGCCAGTGCTGCTGACGTCTTGGCTGATGGCAGCACTGCCACTGTTGTTGTCGCTGTTGGCGGTGGTGATGATAGTGCCAGTGCTGCTGACTTCGTGGCTGATAGCAGCACTGACACTGATGTTGTCGCTGTCAGCGGTGCTGATGATGGTGCCATTTGAGAGAGAGAGAGAGAGAGAGAGAGAGAGAGAGAGAGAGAGAGAGAGAGAGAGAGAGAGAGAGAGAGAGAGAGAGAGAGAGAGAGAGAGAGAGAGAGAGAGAGAGAGAGAGAGAGAGAGAGAGAGACGGGGCGGTCCGTGGCGCAGTGGTTAAGGCGTCTGTGACCAGTGCTAAAGATGCGCGGTTCGAGACCGGGTTCCGGCGTCGGACTGTTCTTCTCTAGTAAGTGTCACCGTTAATTCGGGCGGACCGTCGGGTGTTCTTTCTCCGGGTACTCCGGCTCTTCCTCCCCATCCCCTATGGTACTGGTTTCAGGCCACCATAAATTTCACATACAAGCGATCAAAATTTCCGAAACCTCAGTAGCTGAACTGACCCTTCGTACCACGTAAATATCCTGTGTTTGTCTTGTACTGTGTTTGTCTTTAGAGTGAATGCGTGAGTGTCACGTGAGCGTGCGTGTTGGGTGCAGTTCGCGGCGCTTTGAGCTGATTCGCAGAATTGGAAAAAAGCGCCTATATAATAACCGGTATTATTATTATTATTATTATTATATCTTGAGTATTGCGTCGATGTCTGCGTGGTGACAAAATTTCTGCTTTTACTTCACAGTCACTGTCTTATTTTCTTCAGAAGTCGAGGTATTTAAGTCCCTTCTATTCATAGAAGGGACTTTTTAGGACGGGTCGCGGTAGGGCGAATTTAATAGCATATCCATGATGTCAAAGACGGGCAGGCTAAACCTCTAACAATTGAAGTAACAAGATAAAATTACGTCATGTCTAGTTACGCTAACTTCGCTGCTGAACGTACATTCGGCGCGAAGCGCCGTATGTGCGTATGTATGTGCGTATGTATGCATATATGCATGCATGTGTGTGCGTATGTATTATAAACAAGAGAATCTCCGATATTTCTGTACACACAAGCTTGAAACTTGCGAAATACTTTCTTAAGTGGGTGGCTAAGAGAGCCTCCGAGTATATTGTAAATGAATGTCTCATTGAAGAAATAAACAACCGTTTATAAAAAGTCGGTTGACCCAGATTAGAGTCCGTAATTTTTGTCATAATTTATTTACTTGAACTTTTGCATATAGAGAGTTTGCAGAAAGACAAATTGTTTGACAACCGCCGACCCTCGCTGTTGACAGTTATTTTCCAACAAGCGGTGTGCCAGTGAACATGACTGTGTGTGTGAGGGTGCTGGTTTTATTTCATTATAATAAATCATGACTGTTACCATCATGACATTTATATGCTATAAATAGTGTTGACGGACTTCGTCGTAGTGGTGCCATCTGAACACCGGCGATGTACTAGAGCGACGGGCCCCCAGGTGCAGTTTTGACCGTTGTTTTACGTTGCCCAGATCGGAGATCATTTCCCTATCGACGGTATTTTGTTTCTGTTGTTAAATGTATTTTCATGTACTAGCTTTAGTCAAGTAGGAACGTAACAAAAGAACATATAATAGTGTGTTCAGGTGACATAGGGCTGTCTTAGAATTCTGTTTTTGTCAGGGATGCTGCACTGGCGCCGGCCATAAGATGCCTTGGCGACGGGTTTCACCTGTTAAGAGTCATTGTCTATTTTGTAGCTCTGTTATTGTAATTTGTGGAATGAGCGAGTGAGTATAATGTGAGCAGTACCTGAAGTGGGTAGACAAATTTTGCTATATAGCAACAATAAAGTCATCTTGAATCTTGAAAAATTACGGGCTCTAATGTGGTACAACGGACTTTCTATTAACGATCTGTTAGCCCTTCAATGATCGAGACACTCAATTTTAATAATGCTCGGAGGTTCTCATAGGCACCCCTTGAATAACGCATTTCCCCATGTTTCAAGCTTGCACGTACACAAACATCGGAGATTCTCGTGTTTACATACATACGCGCACGCACGCATGCACGCACGCACGCACGCACGCGCGCGCACGCACGCACGCACGCACGCACACACACACAAAAACACGGCGTTTCCCGCCAAAAGTACGTTATGCAACGAAGTTAGCGTAACTGGACGTGTAATTTTCAGACCTGCCCGCCTATATCGTCAGGGGCATTCTTCAGAATTTGCTCTACAGCAACCCATCCTAAAAAGTCTCTTCTATAAATAAAAGATACCATTTAATGCTGCTAACTCAAATGAACCTATTAGTGCTAGACATAATCATCCCATCACAACAAAAAGTTAAGTTCAACACCCCCACCCCTAATCCCCACCAGAGAGAGAGAGAGAGAAAGAGAGAGAGAGCGAGAGAGAGAGAGAGAGAGAGAGAGAGAGAGAGAGAGAGAGAGAGAGAGAGAGAGAGAGAGAGAGAGAGAGAGAGAGAGAGAGACAGACAGACAGAACAGACAGACAGAGAGAGAGAGAGAGAGAGAGAGAGAGAGAGAGAGAGAGAGAGAGAGAGAGAGAGAGAGAGAGAGAGAGAGAGATGAGAGAGATGAGAGATGAGATGATGATGATGATGATGATGATGAAACGTTTTTATTCAGGATAAAAAGTTTTAGGCATAGCAATGCCTATCTTCTAAACTGTCCTGCTACTCTACACATATAAAAATACATCAGACGATACAGCAAAAGATAAAACATTTATAAGTAAAAAGACCCATTCCCCCCCCCCCCCACCACGCAGCATACATATCATGATAAGAAAAGTACAATATGTATATATATATAATATAAATAAAATACAAAAAGAAATCAAAACAATATAATTTATATACTGGTATGAATCTGACATGTTAATGCAGACAGTCAAACTATTACATAATCTGCAGCAATCTGCTGTGCTGGAGCAACATACTCAGCAGAAAGACAGAACATTCACATCGACAGCAGATATTTATGGACGCGAGCTCTGAAGATAGATAACTTTGAAATAGACTTTAAATGAGAGGGCAAGTTATTCCATGACTAGCACCGGAAAATGATATGCTAGATTTGCAGATGTTGATTCTCGGTTTTGGGAGATGGAGTAAGCTATTCCTCGTGTTCTCTCTATTCGTGTGGGAAACAGCTCACTGAGATAGGGAGGGGCGGCATCGTTTAGAATGTTTTGCACAAGTAAGCATCTATTAAGATCCAATTGTTTACTAAGCGGTAGGATATTAAGGGCCTTCAGTCTTTTATCAGTAGGAGACAAACCAGGAAGAATAAGCCTAATACCTCGCCGGTAAAGGGAATTAATTTTTTTCAAATGAATGTCTCCACAGCCATCCCAGATATTGGAAGCATAATTACAATGTGTCTTGATGTGTGCGTTAAAGAATAGTTTTCGAGCATCAATGTCAACTATTCGACTTAATTTGGATAATAAAAAGAGATTCTTCGAAATAGTTTTACAGGAATTTCTATGTGAGGCTCCCAGCTAAGCTGTTCGTCGACTGTCACTCCTAACACACGAAGTTTTGACACTTGCTCTATGGGCTGAGAGTGAAGGGACAGCTCAAGGGGTTGCAAAGCACGTTGATGTTTTTGGCGTGTCGTCACCAACATACTTTTCGTTTTAGGAATACTAATAATCATATGATTTTCGTCACACCAAGTTGACACTTCATCTAAACTATGTTGGAGGACAGCGCTCACGGTTGAAACATTTTTATCAGATACATGTAATGATGTATCATCAGCAAATAGTTCACAGTTTGTGTCGAGGTGTGATATTGACAGTGGAAGGTCATTTATAAAGATGTTGAATAATAACGGTCCTAGGGTGGATCCCTGAGGAACACTATGGGTCTCCAGTCCTTCCGCTGAGTATTTACCATTCAAGAACACTTTCTGCGTTCTGTCTAAGAGATAGGACGAGAGAAAAGCAACTGCATTTGAATCAATGTGATATAAAGGTAACTTCTTTAGTAAGATTGAGTGGTTAATGAGATCGAAGGCTTTTTTAAGATCTAGAAATACTACACCTGAAAGTTTGGACTCATTTATGGCAGTAAGCCATTTGTGGGTTATGAGAGTTAAAGCTGTCTGACACGAATGTTTAGGCCGAAAAGCTGATTGTGCTGTACTAATAAGGCGGTTTTCCTCCAGGAATTGAAGTAAATGATTATGTATATGCTTTTCAAATGGTTTGGACACTGCTGATAAGATTGAAATAGGTCTGTACTCACTTGGGTCGCTCAGATCTTTGCTTTTTGGTAGAGGAGTAACGTTTGCTATTTTCAATTCATCGGGAAACATGCTCTTTTGAATCGAAAGGTTATATATAAAGGTTAACGATTCAACAATATAAGGGAGCGCAATTTTCAGGATTTTACTGCTAATACCGTCAACACCACAAGATATTTTACTTTTCATGTTGGTTATAGATTTTCCTACATCAAGGACTGTCATTAGGGGAACTGAAAAAGTATTGCCAGCGTTTATCTAAGGTGATGTTTCAATTGTTCTGAACATAGGTATTCACCTGGCTCACCGGTGTTCGTCTGTGACAGGGTTTTAGCAATGTTAAGAAAATGTTCATTAAATACATCAGCTGTAAGGTTCGGGGGGACACTCGTTGATTTGCTAGATTGTCCTTTAGTAAATGTGTTAATCACCTGCCACACGCTGCGTATGTCTTTGCCGCCCGCAATAATCTTTTCAGCATACTGCCTCTGTGCTTTATGTACTAATGATTTAACTATGTTTCGCTGTATTTGTACTCGTCAAATTTGTGTTGTTGTTTCAATAGATCTCTTAGTTCCATCGCAGTTTTAATCTCATCCGTCAGCCACTCAGGCACAGTGGGGTGTTTAACACGCTTAGTGCGCCTCGGGGCATGTCTGTCAAGAACGCCGAGGAACAACTTATACCAGTGGGACAGCGCTACATTGGGATCGTTAAAATTATACACATCGAAAATGGTGTTTGGGAAAGGTCATGCAAAAAATCATCTTGGTTATTTTTTTTAATGATCTGTAGAGGATGGTTATATGCTCCTTATGAGGTTTCTTTGGAAACTTCGCAGATAATGAAAAAGGCTCGGAGAGAGAGAGAGAGAGAGAGAGAGAGAGAGAGAGAGAGAGAGAGAGAGAGAGAGAGAGAGAGAGAGAGAGAGAGAGAGAGAGAGAGAGAGAGAGAGAGAGAGAGAGAGAGAGAGAGAGAGAGAGAGAGAGAGAGAGAGAGAGAGACACGAAAAGCTTGCTTTGAAAGGAACTTACAGTACTTTTTATTTGTCTTTCATAAGCGTGTTTTCTTTCTTTCTTGGGAATTTTTCTTCGCATTTTGTACACGCTTGGCAGTCACCTTTAATGGTCTGATTTCACAAGTTAAATTAGAAAAATGAAACTTTTTGCCGATAGTCATACTGCGCACACACCATTTGAAAAAAAAAGAAAATTAGAATTTCATTTAGTTTGTATAACATTAACGAGCGCCTTTGGGGCAGGTTTCGGTCGGACGATGGTGTGACGTCATTAGCAGTTAGGACCGAATGTTCACGAGCGGTAATGTACAGATAAGCAATGTTCACGTGCGGTAATGTAGCGGTGAGCGATGTTCACGTGTCACGTGTGGGAGTGACAGTGTGGTATCGGGAATAATTGCCAGTTAGAGATGCTATACCAGTCGAGCCGAGCGGTCGTTTTCGTTAGGGCTCTGAGGAAGAATTCTGGGTAGAGAATTCGATAGCTGTATATTGAATACAGGTATTTATTCTTTTATTACCGGTATTTATAATGACCTGTAAGGCTAGTCAGACGAAAAGGGAAAGTATTGCTTTTTATGAATTATTATGATTAGAGTGCAGAGAAGCGCATGTTTGAAGGAAGTGCGATGGCTCGTGTCAATACTTGTTTGGTCGTGTAACTATTATATGTGATACAGTTTAAAATTATGATGTTATGTTGTATTCATTCATGTGTGAAAATGTGGGACGGAAATATGAATGTAATTCAGTATATAATTAGGTATATCTAATGATGAATGAATGTGCAGTAATATGTTATAAATTGAAGGTGAGCTGTGATTGTAATATTTGGCTCATAATCCATTGGGTGCAGGTACGCAAAATGTGTGCACTGTGTTAAAGTGGCTATAGGAATTGTCATAAGAATTGTGACAATAGTGACTGTAGTATGGTGGCATAAAGAAGACATTTTTCAGAGGAAATGATCTAGAGCGCTCTGAAGAATGTGTCGAAGACACATTCAGACTTTTTAGGTATAAGAGCGAACATTTATGAGTGTATAAATGTTGTGTACAGCGGGGCCGGTACGGAGCGGAAACCCCTGGTGTAGGGCCGATGAAGCTGTCTTGAGAGCATCGCGTACGTGACCGGATGCGGACATCATCAAGCCTTCATCTCTCCTTCGTCCTACCATCACTGGTGCTACGAGCAGCAACGGTAGCGAAGTAAGCTACAGATTCGTGCTACAGGACCACATGCGGTGTTCCGTCAGTGTAGCTATTGTCGCCTAGCGCCGTTGATAATTTCACGCCTAGGAATGTTCTAAATCTGTGAGTAGTCATTGACTAGTAATATTCAGTTTGGGAATCTCCGCCAAGTCGTCGATGTGACATCATTAACTGTGTCGACACTAGCATAAAGAGGAGTCGAGTGACGTCTCTCTCGAGAGACAACGACCTCTACGGTAGCGAGTGAATGTGTGAGCGCCGAAGTTGTGAATAACCTATATGCCACTTGTTAGTTATTTGTGTAGATTGGTTTATATGATGTGAATTGTGTGGTTTAATGTATGTTATGAGTGTATGAGAAATAGTTAAACAGAGGGCAAAGAGAGATAACTGTGTGGCCTTTGTCCTTGTTTGTAAGCGCGTGTGTGGTGAATGAAAGTCTAGTAAACAGAGATAGAACACCCACCTTTATACAGATTGGCAGAAAGCCCACGCACACACTCATTCCATAAACGTTTATATATGTAACAATTTAATTTAGTACAACACTAAAAACACCTTCGTTACAGACAATACATAAAAAATATCAACCCTATACTCATGATTTGTCTGTTAAACCTTTCACATCCCGTGGACGCAGACTGTCTGTAAAATCATCGTAAATTCAACGTCAAGAAAACATCGTAAATTCAACGTCAAGGAAACATTGTAAATTCAACGTCAAGGAAACATTGTAAATTCAACGTCAAGGAAACATTGTAAATTCAACGTCAAGAAAACATTGTAAATTCAACGTCAAGAAAACATTGTAAATTCAACGTCAAGAAAACATTGTAAATTCAACGTCAAGAAAACATTGTAAATTCAACGTCAAGAAAACATTGTAAATTCGTCAAGGAAATCATTGCAAATTCAACGTCAAGGAAATCATGTAAATTCAACGTCAAGGAAATCATTGTAAATTCAACGTCAAGGAAATCGCTGCAAATTCAACGTCAAGGAAATCATTGCAAATTCAATGTCAAGGAAATCATGTAAATTCAACGTCAGGAAATAATTGCAAATTCCACGTCAAGGAAATCATTGCAAATTCAAAGTCAAGGAAATCATTGCAAATTCAACGCCAAGGAAATCGTTGCAAATTCAACGTCAAGGAAATCGTTGCAAATTCAACGCCAAGGAAATCATTGTAAATTCAACGTCAAGGAAATCATTGCAAATTCAACGTCAAGGAAACCATTGCAAATTCAACGTCAAGGAAATCGTTGCAAATTCAACGTCAAGGAAATCGTTGCAAATTCAACGTCAAGGAAATCGTTGCAAATTCAACGCCAAGGAAATCATTGCAAATTCAAAGTTTAAAAAAAAAAACGTAAATTCAACGTCAAAGATCGCTAAACGTTCAAGGAACATGGACACATGAGGATCTATGTCTCTTGCAGTGGGAGGCCGCCGTGAGGTGGCCTTAGTTGCCTGCTCGGCGTTAAACCCAAATAACTAACTAGCTAACTCAGCAGGGTAGGGGTTCACATCTACAAACTTTTCTCATAAATCTTAACCTGACATAACCATGGTGAGGACAACACAACCGCTCTTGCTGCAAAACCACATTGCTCTACAAGAGGCTTAGATCCTCGTGAGCCCCCGCTTGAAGCGAGGGCTCATAAAGATCTATGCCTTTTGCTTTCCCATTAATATCACAGATCATCCCAGCCGAAAGGGGTTTCTGGGTGTTCTCTCCTCAAAGACGCAGTCAGTCGTTATTGATCTTGTTTCAACATTATTCCTGACAGACACAGACGTGTTTGTTTTTAGTCATTATTCATAGTATTGTATTAATGGCTTTTCTAAGTTATCTCTTAGAACGACAAAGGTCACGGGAGGTTGCTATGTACACAGGCTTAGGCCAAGAAACGATCTTTCCAGGCCGTGTGTCAATTATTTATGGTACGTCCCAATAGTTTACATCCACCAATTGTTTGCTCTAACCGGAAGTCTCTTATCCGCCTGCAATGGCCGCGGTTTTGAGCTGTTTGATTGGGTGAATCGTTACACAACTATTACTTTTTGTGAAAATGGACATAGTAAACGAATAAAGCTTTTTATTTATTTATTTATTTATTTATTTATTATTACACACAAACAGAAAACAGTTATCAGTATAGATAACAAATTATTATTATTATTATTATTATTATTATTATTATTATTATTATTATTATTATTTTACACAAACAGAAAAGAGTTATCAGTATAGATAATAAACTGAATATGTTTGTACAGAATCTTGCGGGCGTGAATGTGATTGGGGTGTAACAGTGTACAATATGTACCTCTTCTGTTTATTGTCTTTGATAACAACAGGCAGAGGGAACGACTGTATGTTTATGCACAGCAGGAAAACGCTTTTCTTCGATTAATAAAAGCAAACCCTCAACCCACCAAAGCAATGAACAGAAGAGATAACTACCAAAGTGCAATGCGTACTAATCACAGTAAATTAAGGGCGACCCTGCTATCAATATGTGCTAATTATAATAACTTAACCCCATCAATGCCGAGCAAAAATGAACACCACGCTACTGCAAGAGGCACAGATCCTCATGAGCCCCCGCAATTGCGGGGGCTCATGAGGATCTATGCCTCTTGCTGAAACCACTTGGTATCCATTGTTCATGGGACACCTGCAGCTCTTTGGCGTTGAATTGACACAGATTTACAGCGTACGTGCAGTGGCAGTGAAAGAGTCAAATGCCGCCCTGAATAATGTTCGTGATTTCATTTTATCACGAATCTGTCAAATACTTCGCTTTTGTCTTTTTGAACAAGACTGTCGAAGGCATTTTCTAAAGCTTTGTCTAAAAGTCCAGTCAAAATCTTAAACATTTGGCAGTCTTGTGCATATTTGAAACCTGATCATTTTTCAGTGTGGGCCTTTTACCCATCCCCTGCCACTGCACGAACGCTGTTCGACTGAAATCTGGGTCAATTCAACCCAAACGAGCTGCAGCCGCCCTATGAATAATGGCCACAAAGTGACGTGTCATCAAGAGGTTCCTCATAGTAAGAACCCGCAAGTTTGTTAATTCAAAACCCCCCAAAAAAAACCCAGATGACCCATTGCGGGGGGCTCATGAGGATCTACCCCTCTTGCAGTAGTGCGGTGTTTTCCCGGCAGTGATTGGGTTAACTTATCGTGATTAGCGTACATTGATACGCCATTAGAAAACTCCTTTCTCGTCACGAGCGCGTGGTTGATGCTGCGCTTGCAAGAGCATTTTGTGAAAGTCTCTAATTTTCAATGTTGTGAAAATTGTGCCCGAACACCTATTGTATTTTGAGAACACGCGTGTAACCCCTTCGACGCCAGTGATCACGCATTTCGCGTCTGAAACGACTGAACGCTGACTGAAACTCGCGTGAAGAACACAGATGTAAATTGGACAAAATGGGGCATAAAGAACATAGGACTAACAAGAGACATAAATGCTCATGAGCCCCCGCGACACGAGAGCTTTTGTCTCTTGCAGCTGGGTGGCGTTATCAATGTCCTGGCAGTTAAGAGGGTTAAATGTTCGCCAAAGCTATAGATTCTCATGAGACACAACATGCTGAAGAACGTCACAGGCGGTTGCTGTTTGAACACCACTCGTCTGCAAGAGGTATAGATCCTCATGAGCCCCCGCAGTTGCGGGGGCTCATGAGGATCTATACTTCTTGCTGACACCACTTTGAATCCATGTATTCTGTGTGCTCTGTGTATTGAATTCTGTGACATATTCTGTGTCAAATGCCCCGTGAAGTAGTCTGTCTGAGTAACGCGCATGTATATTTAAACTTCGGCAATTCAAAAACGTTAAACGTCTTTTGTCCACCACGAAGGTGATTTCAAAGACGGGGCACCAAAAAGAGGTCTGTACAAATTTTGACCCCAGCTGGGTTCGAACCCATGACCTTTCGGACGAGAGTCGAACGCTCTAACACCGAGCCACCCAGCTCCCGTCGGCAATTCAAGGGGGCTAATGAGGATCTATGATTCATGCTGATGTATCTTGCTTTTCAGAGTTTGTTGTTAAAGTCCCTAAACCTTCTTGTGTTAATCCTTTCAGCCCCGGATCCCTACAGCAGGAGATGGCTTGACCATGATAATTCAAGGGTAGTGCCAGATTAGCTTGGCCAGCTAATCTGGAACTACCCTTGAATTGTCATGGTTAAGCCATCTCCTGCAACTGGTACATAGTCGTTAGGCAACACCTCCAAAATTTGAGAAATGGGACCTTGAGGCTGAAAGTACCAGTACCAGTTGCCGCAGGCTGTCTTCCTTAACTCAAGACACAAAAACCTACATGTCCCAGGAATATCGAGTCAAAGTGGTTTCAGCAAGAGGCATATATCCTCATGAGCCCCCGCAACTGCGTCGGCTCATGAGGAGCTATACCTCTTGTAGTTGGACGGTGTTCTAATTTTTTTCGGTGCACTGAACGGGTTAATGAGTGCATGACGTTTTGTATCTGAGGCCGAACAGACATTTTGTTAAGAGTTATCAATCTCCATGAGAAGCCGATGTGTTTTTGCAGATGGTTCGTGCTTACAGAAGCAATGTAAACTAGGTATAGCTTTGCCTACCCGACAGGTACGTAAGACGATATAGCGAAACGAGACCGTTTGCTTGTTGACAATGTCTGGTGTTTTATTGTTGTCTGGTGTATTAAATGTGTTTTGGTGACATACTGCAGCTATTGTACAATCTTTAAGGATTCCTCACACTAAGACACGAAACGGAACATTTCGTCGAAATGAGCGCATTTCAGGCATTTCTCCAACATTTTACCGTTTCACGAAATGCGAAACGGCACATTTCGAGCAATAGAACCTGTCTCTATTCCCGAAACATTTCGCTGAAACATTCAGTTCTACCCGCTGCTCAATCAGTGTCGTTCTCTCAGTCACGTGATAATCTGACGTCATTCAAGCGAAAACAGTCAAAATGGCGGGTAAAACGATGGCCGCGTGGAGTCAGATCTATTACGATGATGGCTAAAAACGCGCGATGTGACGCACGATTCTGTATATTTAAGCGGGAGGATCATTTTCGAAATGGAATCTGTAAAGAATCATCACTACATTACCACCAATATATGATTTTACAGGGCCGGACCTGGGAAAAGTCGATGGGGGGGTTACAGATTCAGTATAAAGCGAAGGCGCGAAGCGCCGAGCCTTCTAGGGGGGTCCGGGGGCATGCCCCCCCGGAATTTTTTTTTTTCAAGGATGCAAAATGGTGCAATCTGGTGCAATCTGAGCCTTGAAAAAGCCATTTGTGATGGTCTGGGGACTTTGAGCTTTTTGAACAATCGAACTGACAAACTCTGGGGTACAAAAATTATCACCTGCCCCTCCCTTAAAAAAAACACCCACACCCACACCCACACACACACACACACACACACACACACACAAACATTTATTTATCAACAGAGATGTTTTGTATACTATTATTATTCACTACTTTTCGTTGATCGTTAACGGTATAAAGCTTTACCTTGTAGTTTATGAACATCAGGGCCCTGCTTTCACTTCAGTTCAGTCTTGCTGCACTAGGTTCCTCGGCATTAGTACCATTTGTGAATTGTATCTTCTGGCAAAACAGTTCACTGCCTCTTTGAAGTCAATATCAACATCCCTGTGCACTTTCAGTAAAGCAAGTGCATTGAGTCTCTGTTGCCCCATTGTAGAGCGCAGGTAGTTTTTCAGGTTGCGCAACCGACTGTTTGAACGCTCACACTCGGCAGTAGTGACAGGCAGGGTGCAAAGGTTCTTTAGCATGATGAACAGGTTGGGATAAAAATCCCTGTCACAGTGTTTCAGTGCTTCTGATGCCGTGGATGGGATGATAGCTGTCGCATTCTCAGCAGCACTTCGCCATTTGCAAACCCACCGTTGGTATTCTGCATCAAGGGTAGCGTTGTCTGGTAGGTCAGACTCCCACAACATTGCCAGTGTCTTCACCCCTTCTGGAACCTGCATGAAACCATCCTGGTTGTCTATTAAAGTGCTTGGCACCAGACAGAGACCATCAACTGCTAGGTCAGCATTTTTGAACCTCGAGTCCAATTCGGTTGACAGGTGTTCCAAGAAAGGAATGGCAATGCTAATCTTGAAATATTCTTCTGGAGTGGCCGCAGGTTGGTTGTCACGGAGAGTCTGGCGGGATGCTTGACGAGGAACAATAACATCAGTTGTCAAAGCATTTGCCATTTTGCAGACTTCACCAAACCAGGCAACGAACGCTGTGTCGACATCTCTTCTAATAGAAGACATGCAGTTACTGACCTCTTTGATTTCCCTGTAGGCATCGACAACATCTTTTGTTCTTTTCTGGAGCTTCACTGTCAAGGGTTTTAAGTAACGCAAACAATTGCGGACGACAACGAATGCAACGAGGAAAACACTGCTGCTCAAGGTGTGGAGAAAGCCAGTTGCCTTGGTCAATGTCTCACTGTCCCAATTGTCACTGTCTTCACACATTTGTCCCAAACAGTCGTGAACAACCAGGAAGAGAGATGTGTAAACCTCCAGTGCTTCATGTTTTTCTACCCATCTTGTTCTGCACAGATCAACAAGCTTTGTCTTTGTCGTGTCAGGCTGAGATGCTTCGATGGTATCTTCAAGTTTTCGTTGTCTCTTTGGAGAGTTTGAGAAAAACAGTGACAGTTCCCTCAGTGCTCCCATCATGTTCTTCACTGCAGGCAAGCCGCATGCTTTTACAATGCAGAGACTCAAGCTATGGGAAGCACAGTGAAATTACAGTGCTTTGTTGTTCCTTGCTTGAAAACGTGCCTGCACTCCTTTAAACTTTCCTGCCATGTTTGCGGCCCCGTCATAACCTTGTCCTCTAACATTGTTGAAATCAAGCCCCCACAAGCCCAGACACTCAACAATCTTGTTGTAAAGTGTTTCACCTGTGGTATCTCTGCACTGGACAAAAGCCAGGAACTCTTCACGAACTTTCAGACTTCCATCGACGAATCTCAATATAATTGAAAGTTGTTCCCAGTTTGAGCTGTCTGTGACTTCGTCAGCAAGCACGGTAAACTGTTTTGCTGCAATAATTTCTGCAAGAATCTTGTTGCGGATCTGATCACCAAGAACCTCTATCAGTCTGTTTTGTGTACTTTTTGAAATGTATGTGGCCTTCTTATCGCATGTATCTAGATGTTTCCGGAGAGTTTCATCTCCTGCATTGATGCACAGATTCAAAAGGGCATTGAAATTGCTTCTGTTCTCACTCTGAAGAATGCCATCATCACAGTTGCCCCTCAGAGCTAACCCCTGTCTTCCACACACTTCAACAATCCTGAAGAGGCTTGTCAGAACTTGTCGATTTGCAGCGATGTTTTCTGCATTTTTCTGATTGATTTCACTGGCGATGCTCTGCTCTGGTTTATCCATGATTGTCAAAAACTGCTCTCCATTTGCCATTGCATCTTTGTGGTATTGTAATAACGAGTGCTTTTTGATCTGATCACAGGCTTTATTCCAGTTCTTGCATGGCGTCTTCACAAACTTGCCCAGGTTTTCAGTAGACTTTGCAAATAATAGGCAATACTTGCAGTAAGCCCCATCCTCGAAAGGAGAATACACAAGCCAGGAGTACTTTTGCAACCACTCATGCTGAAATTTTCGGTTCTTGTTGTTTATCACTGTTGTTGGAAACTGAAAACCAGGTGATGGTCTCCAGTGTTGCCTTAGAAGATGCTCCTTGTCACGGCTTGACAGTGAAACGACTCGCGTGTGTTTCTTGAAAACTTCACCAAAATCGATATTTTTGTTGCTGGTGATCTGAGAGGAGAAATCTGAAGAGGAGTCAGAAAGCAGGCTCACATCAGGCTGGTTGGTCATTGGCATGGCAGAGGATTCAGAAAGCAGGCCCCCGGCAGGCTGATCAATGCTTGAGGAGGAGTCTGAAATACAAATAAAAGTTGGGTCTATGAGAAGTCTGAAATACTAAAACGATTGTGTGTGTACCTGTGAGAGAGAGAGAGAGAGAGAGAGAGAGAGAGAGAGAGAGAGAGAGAGAGAGAGAGAGAGAGAGAGAGAGAGAGAGAGAGAGAGAGAGAGAGAGAGAGAGAGAGAACAATGAACAATGAACAATGAACCTTTATTTTCCAACGGTAGAAGTTATTGGTAACAGGACCAGTTTTCAAACTTGCCGTTGCTACATCTACTACATAAGTGACATAGACATGTAAACATACACATACCACACACTGCTGCATGCACTGCTGCATTCGCTTACGCACGCACGCACGCACCACGCACATACACACACACATACCCACACACGCACTCAGGTACGCACGCATGCACATCACAACTCGCGCATGCACGCACGCACACACACACACTCATGTACACCGCAATTCAGTACGCATGCACACACGCACGAACACTCACACACACACACACACACACACACACACACTTACACACGCACGCACTCAGGCACATACGCACAAAAACAAACACACGCTCTCGGACACGCACTCCAGACATTCCTACCCGCATACGCGTACGCACAAAAATATAAAATGAGTAAAAATACAAAGTAAAGCAATAAACAAAGAATCATTAAGTACATTAAAGTTCATACAGCAAGGGCAAATATGTATGCAGGTGCTATCTCCCCCCCCCCCTCTCTCTCTCTCTCTCTCACGCCGACACACACACACATACACACACACACAGCATGCACGCACGCGCGCACACACACACACACACACACACACACACACACACAGTCACACATACTGAGAGAGAGAGAGACAGAGAGACGAGAGAGAGAGAGAGAGAGAGAGAGAGAGAGAGAGAGAGAGAGAGAGAGAGAGAGAGATCAGAGAGAGAGAGAGAGAGGAGAGAGAGAGAGAGAGAGAGAGAGAGAGAGAGA
This sequence comes from Semisulcospira habei, assembly GCA_036245525.1. Taxonomy (NCBI): domain Eukaryota; kingdom Metazoa; phylum Mollusca; class Gastropoda; family Semisulcospiridae; genus Semisulcospira; species Semisulcospira habei. Next base: position 60,256,833 of record BTPG01000006.1, read on the forward strand.
GAGAGAGAGAGAGAGAGAGAGAGAGAGAGAGAGAGAGAGAGAGACCTGCAACAAGATAATTACATTTAAAGCATATATATGTCTTCGTTTACACACTTCAGTCAAGCTTAGATATATATTTATGATCTGAAATAACAGCTTTTCTTTTTAGACCCCTCCCCCCAAATGATGGACAAAATCTTTGCTACCTTATGACTCGTAGAGTCTTCTTAGGCTAATGATAGCCAATGGAACACACCAGTCATTTTGTTTAATATTAATTATTAAATTGAAACACTCAATCACGTATCAATTTCAGGTTGTATTTAATTTAATTTTTTTTTTTGAGAGGGGGGGGGGGGGGGGGGGGGGCGGGGCAGTAAATTACTCACCAACACTGCTTTTACTTGTTCCCATGTCACTGTTTCGAACTCCACTGCCAGTGGTCTCACTTTGGGTTGATTTTTGTCTCTTTCGAGGAACTGCATCATCTGCCGTTTAGAAAAACAACTTTTATTATTATTATTATTATTATTATTATTATTATTATTAAAGGTTTTCTTATATAGCGCTTACCTGTAAACAGCTCTAAGCGCTTTACAATTTACTCAACAACAACAAACAAAAAGAAAAAAAAACAAAAAAACAAAAACAAAGACATAACATAAAAATTAAAACATGAAATTATCCTAAAAGCAACAACAAAAATGTAAAATAAAATAGAACCGTCTTTTCAACATCTTATATATGATTATGCATTGCAGGTGTTAACACGTCTACTACAATTTTATAATAATAATTTAATATAAAAAAACAGTGGTTTTCTGATTAGTTCTTAGCTTATTTTAAATTTCATCAACAAAAGGCCTAAGGGTGAATAATCTTATTTTGTAGCACGCTGTTCACAGGCATAGGAACTGTTAACAAATTTGCTGATTTTCAGCAGTTGGCAAAATTTCAGCACATTTTTATTTTCCATTTTATTATGTGAAAAAGGCAGTGGTTGGGATGCCGTCATGATGGCTTCTTGTCGTTCCAAAAACCGAAGTCGTCATGACGGTTTCGCACCCGGAAAGGCTATGTTGCCGTCACAATTGATGGCGACGCTGTCAAAGTGGTGTCAGATAGGCTATGGTTTCCATAGTCAGCCATCAAGACGGTTCTGTTCTGCTCTCCGAAGAGATTTACGTCACAATACATAGCTAGTAAGCTGCACTAGTGAAAACGATACCTTATAACTTAGCCCTTGGTTTTGTTATTGAAAACGATATTTTGCCGTCCAAAGATTTTTTTTTATAAATATAAAAGCAATATTGATCATTGATGCCGATATCTTTATTCTTTAAATTGACATTTTTAAAGTTATATATCATAATACTTTGTGAAATAAATTTTAGGCTATGCATTACTTTAATTGTTACCTGTTTTGGTATTTTAATAAGTGGGGCTGTTTTATATCTATGATATTCATTATATGCAGCTAGTATCAGCTCCTACAGCATAGGCTACACTCACAGGAAGGAAGTACCGGCTCCATCGCCACGTGCTCATTTGAATCGAATTCGGAATGGGTGAATTTTACCTAGTTCTACTGACTACATTTCTTTTATGAGACAAAATTGGATTTAAAAATGTACCCACCTTCTGAAATGGAGCTTGATGAAAACCAGCATGACAGTCGCCTACTGCCATCAGCATCTGTTTTTTTTCAGTTTCGGCATTTTCGAGGAGACAGCAAAAGTGAAGTGTTACCAAAGAAAATAGATCTAGATTTAAACTTCCCCCCACAAACCTTAATGACGTCAGACGTCTTTTCACTGATCTTTCTCGGAAAGACATGCACTGAAGGAAAGCAACTCTTTTGGGTACCTGGTCGATTCAACGGAAATCCATTTCAACGATGTTTTTGGACGATTCAACGATGGTCGTTTCAACGGATGTTCGTTACAACGAATTATCATAATTATCAACTTAGCGTCTTAATTAATCTTTCTAAAAAGTCGTTTTTGGGGGATTAGGGCTGTATCAAGGTGAAGGCGCTGGAAGAGGCTTGTGGCCAGAACAAGAAAATATGGCTGCATTTACTAATTTAGGGTTAGGGGTTGGGTTACTTGGTTGTTTCAACGGGAAAACGTTTTGGACGTTTAAACGGATCCCTTGAAATGGATTTCCGTTGAATTGTCTATAAATAACTCTTTGTGCCTTGGATCCAAAGTGACTAAAAACTGCAATGTTTTAAAAACAATAAAAAAAAATAATAAAACTTTGGAACTCCCTTTGCATAAAAAAAATTCACTGTTCTTTTTTTTTTTTTTTTTTTTTTTTTTTTTTAGTTGGGGGGGGGGGGGGGGTTCCGGAACCCAGGTAACCCCCCCCCCCCTGGGTCCGGCCCTGTTTTAGGTCAGTTTTCTGAACCCAACTTTCATCGGCATTCGCTCAGTGCCGGCGAAGCCTACAAGATGGCGGCTATCACTTTGACTGAGACGGCGGCAGCCATCGATTCACTTGAACCATCCCTGTTTACGCATTCAAAAGCTCTTAAGTTTATTCGATATGGTCGGAAATTCACTTATATTGTGTACGCGAAGGCACACATGTCCTATATGTTTAATTTTTAAGCGTCGGTCATTGTCAGAAACGATATGACCCGATATCTACCGATACAACCAGAGGGCATGTGTCTGTGAGGATTTACCTCCCCTGCACCAATCGAAATTAATTTTCACCTCGGTTCTGCGTGTGCGGAGGAGGCATTTTGATGCAATGAAAATGTTTCGTTTCTTGTGTATTTCGTTTCTCCGTGTAGGGAAGGCTTTTATAACGGCAGCAACTGCGTGGCTGAAATTTACACAAAATGGTCGAATGAAATAAAATAAGCAATGATATATGCACAGTTGACACACTGGATTTAATAACGGAAGTCTTTTATCATTTTTAACCCATTCAGCCCTGACGCACTACAGCAGGAGATGGGTCGACCATGATAATTCAAGGGTAGTGCTAGATTAGCTTGGCGCCTGTCGGGCCCAAGCTAATCTGGCACTGCCCTTGAATTATCATGGTCGATCCATCTCCTGCAACTGGTGCATAGTCATTAGACTTTTTTGACGACTCCAAAATTTCGGAAATACGGCCGTCGGGCTTAATGAGTTAAGTATCATTTTTGACTGATACTGCAGTGATATTTCTAATTCTATTCACAGGTCTATTCGTTGGTTATAAAATACGGTGCCTGTACGGGCTTTCCTAGCACAATACCTGTGATACCAGCCAGTGTGACATCAGACTGATGTGTGTGTGTGTGTGTGTGTGTGTGTGTGTGTGTGTGTGTGTGTGTGTGTGTGTGTGTGTGTGTGTGTGTGTGTGTGTGTGTGTGTGTGATTGCCAAATCATCCACAATAATGCTTTACTATTGTCTTTGTTTAAGTCATTATGTCTTACTTGTCTATTATGTTTATATGAGCCAAAGACAATATTCCATTTTATGTTTGTCGTTTAATGGCCAATAAAGTTTATTCAATTCAGTTCAATTCAATTCAACAACAATGTGTACATGCATATCAAAGGGGACACTGAAAACAATTACAAATGGTGATTTTCCGAGGTCTGATTAGTTAAATATTCAAAATAAGATAAGCTGTCCTCAAGCAAACCAAGCCCCTCGCTCCCAAAGCCTCCTCACCCCCCCCCCCTCCAGCCCTACCAATACCCTTCTCCCGCCCCCCCTCCCGCCCCCCCTCCCTCATGAGGATCTATGCCTCTTGCTGACACTGTTTCGATCGTACCCATGCTCTCTGGACGCGTGGGGCTCTGTGGTGCAAGATATTTCGCGCAAAGAAGCAAATTAGCCCCTAAACTGCCGGGGAAAGTCAAAGGATATCCATCTGCAAAATACATGAACCTTCATAAGCCCCCGCAGTAGCATACCTATTTATTTGGCCCCCCCCCCCCCACCCCCAGGCAAGTTTTCACGCGTTTGTTGGTCAGTGTGCAGTGGTTTTAGAAGCGCATGTAGCGTCCGCTGGCAGCGGAGGGGTTAATACACTCAGATTAGAGAATAACAACATAACTGCATTTTCAGGTTTTAACCTTTTACTTTTTTGAAAAAAAAGAAAAGTGCATGTAGTTGGAACAAGTGTTTGAAACGTTTTCAACTATATGCACTTATATATTTTTCAAGAAGTAACGACTCATTGTCGTTGAAAGAACCCTTTGACTTTCGGTAGCGCTTTCTTTGGTCGTAAGGATACATGCGGTTAACGGTTGGGTTCAGTTCGTGGCGCTTTGAGCCAAATCACAGAAATGACTGGTATTATTATTATTATTATTATATTATAGTTATTATATTATTATAGTTATTATTATTATTATTATTATTATTATTATTATAGTTATTATTATTATTATTATTATTATTATTATTATTATTATTATTATAGTTATTATAGTTATTATTATAGTTATTATTATTATTATTATTATTATTATTAACGAATACCACTGCCAGTGAAAGGGTTAACTCGTAAGCTCAAAGCATTTATGTTTCCCTGCAAAAAAAAAGGTCAAAGGTCCCAGACAAAAGGTCTAAAACGCGACCACATGACAGGCTGACGGCTGAACGCTAATTAAACCCGTTCGACCGTAACCGGTGCTGTTTTAGAGGCGTGGTGTGACATTTCCAAAGAATATGTCTGTCTTTTATATTTCCTCTCATTTTTTCCCCCTCAGAAATGACGAAACGTGGAAGCAGCCGCAGTTGTCAGCGTGGGTGGTCATGGGATCACCCCAGTGCGCAAAGGCCATCGGGCCGACATCGGCCGCCTTTGGCCCGCGCACGGCTGTGCGCGGGCCAACGGCGGCCGACGTCGGCCCGAAGGCCTTTTGCGCATTGGGATAGAGGCTCAACGGTGAACCATTTTAAATCCTCTACTGTCAGCGAAAAATCCAAACCACAGAGGTGACTGGCAAGCGTGTAAAATGCAGACAATAAACCAACGGAGAAAGAAACACGCTTAGAAAAAGACAAAAACATAACAATTTATTAACCTCATTAAGTCATATGTATGCAGGTACACCAAACTGGTGAAATCAAACGCCACATAACAGATGCGTCATGCGACCTAACTACAGATGCGTCATGCGACCTAACTACACTCACAAACCAGATAGGTGAGGCTAGCGCTGGCAGAATTGTATGCAAACCAAGGGGAATCTAACTACAGATGCGTCATTCCCACAACAATAGTGCTAGAAAAATAAAGCAACAACTGGCGCCAAGCTAATCTGGCACTACCCTTGAATTATCATGGTCAATCAATTTCCTGCTGTAGGGGCTTGGGGCTAAATGGGCTAAACCAACCAATTTAACCAACCAACACAAAAACCAACTAACCAACCAACCAGCCAACAAACAAACCCCTATAACATTGCGTGTGCCCAATAAGCCAAGGCCATCAGGCCCACGAGGGTACAACAGTGCGCGGGCCCACTGCGGCCGTCGTGGGTCCAACGACGTTTTGCTACTAGGTGAGTGTTTGTTTTTCACTCCCAAGGTCACTTGCACGAGCTTGCTCCATCATGATACAGGGGCGGATCAGTTACCTCTGAGGGGGGGGGGGGAGAGGAGGGTTCCAAATGTTTGTTTGGGACCTTCAATCTACACTAATGGCCTCCCCTAAGCTAGACCTTGCTTCCAGGGGCCGAAAAATCGAAGGGGGGGGGGGAGGGGGGAGGAGGGGGAGGGGGAGGGGGGAGGGGGTTGGAGGGGGGGGGGGGGGGAGAGGCGCGTGCGTGTTAAGACGCACCATTCGCCAAAATATCAAACAACAGCGGGGGTGTGGTGGGGGTGGGGGTGTGTGGGTGGGGGATTCCAAAGAACCCAAAAAGGGACTTTATTATCGCATTTTAAAAAAATTTGGGGTGGTGGGGGGGGGGGGGTGTTCCGGAATCCGTGGACCCCCTCCCCTCCTCCCCCCGCCAAGATCCGTCCCAGCTCACGAACAATGTACACAATACTAACCTATTTTGTCAGTGCATGAAAGGCGCAGAGAGATGACGACACTGGATCCCATCCATTCCACTGCCCGCCGTGAGATAGCCTTTGTTGCCTGCTCGGCTTTAAACCCAAACTCCATTCCGCACTGCAGATCAAATATCGTATCCAAGATGTTCTGCGCGGAGTCAGCCGACACACCTGATTTGCCAGTTAAACTTGAAGACGGCATCATTTTGAGACCTTGCATCAACGACACAAGTACACTGGTTGTCTCCCTCGATTCGCTGCGCTGATCAGCGTAGCGAATCGAGGGAGACAACCAGTGTGAAAACACAACGGAACCTTGACTGAAAACGACGATGGAAGGGAGGCAATCCAACAGAGGCCGATGTCACGTATGTGGATTCAATCCCTTGCTGAACTGAAGGCGCAACTCGTCCGGCCGCGGCGAGTCAGTGTGTCACCACGTGTTCTTTGTTAAACCAGATGTATCTACAAGAGACATGGATTTTCATCAGCCTCTAAGATTTAAATGACTTTACTTTCCGCGATATTTAGGGTGCTATCTTCTACGACGGAACAGAATAACACCGCCGACACTGATTGCCGGCCGGGAACAGCCATGTTCACGGCCAATCAACTCAATAGGTTTTGTAGCGGGGCTGACTCGGCCGTAGCCCGCTTACAACCCGGGACTTGAGTCCTCTGTCATTTCGAGATCGCTGTACAACTTTACTTGCACGTGAAACTTGTCAACGACGACAAGCAGCAACCGACAAAGGAAGATGAGCACATAGGCGGTGCCGGCGGCCAAGAGGCATAGATCCTCATGCGCCTGCGCAATCGCGGGGCTCATGAGGATCATATGCCTCTTTCAAGTTGGGTAGTGTTCAGTTTTTTTCTCGGTAGTGAAGGGGTTAATATTTCGGGCAGTCAGTTTCGGATTTGTTCTTGTCACTGATATCTCTGTGTGCACACGTGGGGGGTACTGAAACCGAAGTTATGGCAGGCGTTGTTTCCCTGACGCGTAGCTTCAATAAAATACTAATTATTGAGTCCTGACGCTCCGAATCAGAGGCACAACTCATGCCATAACTTCGCTTTGCACAGTTACCCGTTCTCGCCTAGTGTAATTGAACAAGTTCACTCCTTCCCAACACTTGTTGCAAATGCGGCTGAGATTTGCCAGCCGCGGCACTGGAATCGAGATTCCGGTATGCGGCTCAGTGCAGGAGAGCATGAGAATTTATGCTTTTTGTGGACGAAAAGTGTTGGCTTCGAGCGTCTGAGACTTGTATTAGTGTATTACATCTTTGGTGTTTCCACAAGAAAAGGAATCGATGTTATGTTAATAGACACTCTGAGTCAGGTGCACGAAACTCTTGCCATAACTTCGATTCCCTCCCCCTGTGCAATGTCGCGAATGAAAGGACCGCAGCTGTTTCACTGGATGCATTTTTCGCAGTTAGTAACACCGAAACGAACTCATTCACTCCGGTTGTCTGTAGCGTTTTTCTGGCGTCACGATGATCACTGCGCAAAATGCATCCAGTGAAACAGTTGCGGTCCTTGCATTTGCGACATTGCACAAGGGGAGGGAATCGAAGTTATGGCAAGAGTTTCGTGCTCCTGACTCAGAGTGTCTATTATCATAACATCGATCCCTTCGGCGTGAAATTCATGAACATTGACGAAAGACAACGTCAATGTGAAAATGTGATTTCAATATGTATGCTGAAAATACAGCCTGAATATTCCGCGAACCACTGAGGCATATACCACTGATTCACTGTGATGGAATCACATTTATGGCGGAGAGGTCTCCGAGCTGTCTCCCAAATGGATACCGTATATGAGCGAAAGGTCCTCCCATTAAAAAAGTGCATTAAATTCCCATCTTTTGGTATTTAAAATTTTCGGCCAAATTGACTAAAAGCACACAGTCTACAGTGACATTTTTGGAATTTTACGACTTCTTTTTTTTGCACTTCCAGGACTGTTTAACTCATTCAGCCCGGCGCACGTATTTCCTACATTTTGGAGGCGTCATCTAACTACTATGCACCTGTTGCAGGAGATGGATCGACCATAATAATTTAAGGGCAGTGCCAGATTCGCTTGGCGCCGAAAGGCTAAATGGGTTAAAATGTTATTTCCAATACTACTGTTTGTGACAAATAATGTGATTGATTGACTGACTGATTGATTGATGGATCGATCGACCGACCGACCGAAGCACACAGTTTACCTTGAAATTTTTTAGATTTCAGGACTTTTTGCAATTTGAGGACTGTTTAATGTGTCGTTTCGAATACTACTGTTTGTGACAACTAGGCGATGGATGGATGGATGGATGGATGGATGGATGGATGGATGGATGGATGGATGGATGGATGGATGGATGGATGGATGGATGGATGGATGGATCAGTCGATTGACTCCAACCTCGAGCACCAAATTCTTCCATCATGATTTTTATTTCACTGTGAAGCACATTGGTTTATACTTCCCCTGGAATATTCCGCATGTTGATCGGATCAGGGGAGCTAATCAACGCGCTACCACTGCTACACCTGCACTATTCTCTCCCTTACTTTCACTTCCTGGAATAACCTGTTTTCCTCTGACGGCATCGAGATTGTTAACAAAAAGACAAGAAATAAATACATAAATAAATAAATACACAAATAAATAACAGCACTAAATAAACAACAACAGCAGCAACAACAAAGACGAATTGTAATAGAGGCTAATATACTGAGGAGCAAAAGAAATGCGACATTTTTAGAATCATCGCCGGCTACAGCGTTTCCGATGATTCCAAAATTGTCGCATTTCTTTCGCTCCTCGGTATATTTGATCAATAAAGAGCAAAAGATAAATGAGTTACCGTGCTTATGGTGCTGGCCGCAATAGGTGGGGAATACTACAATACCCGTTCAGAAATCAGAACGGCAGTGTCCGTGCGATCGCAACTATGTCCGGGATTTGAATCCACTGTTTGCGTCAAAAGACTAAAAGTTTTTTTTTTGGGGGGTGACTTACTTCTGATCATTCCTTACATCGTCTATTCTACATTACTATTCAAGCACCATGCTTGAGCCGGCTGTCACTGTCGCCCCGTCTATTTCGTGTGCTGCGGGACTGGAACAGATTACACCCATGTGTCTAGCCTACTTCAGTTGCTTGCGGAGTGGTTGGCTCGGTGGTAGAGCGTTCGACTCTCGTCCGAAAGGTCCCGGGTTTGAATCCAGCTGGGGTCAAAATTTGTTCAGACCCTATGTCGGTGCCCCGCCTTTGAAACCACCTTCGTGGTGGGCAAAAGACGTTAAGCCCTAAAAATCACAGTTTAACGTTTTTTACTTTGCTGGCTTCGAAATAACCGTGCCATTTCTCCGCTTTCTAAACGACAAAAGAAGTCGGTGGAAATTAACCTTTCATATGACCCGGAAGACAGTGAGCAGCATTTCTTTTGAAACATGACTAAATAGTTTGTAGTGAAGTAAACTTCAGCGGAGAAATGGCATGGTTATTTCGAAGCGAACAAAATAGGTTAGAAAACCCTCTAGCAGTGCATTCTGGCCAATTGGCATTGGAGTCACGTGTTTCAAATTTTTACAGACCTACTCCTCAGACAGGGCTGCGTGGAGACTACCATATGTCGTGTTGGTCACTGAGATGTGACTTGTTTTTCGTCAATTAAAACGGCATTTGTTCTCTAGGGGGCGCGAAACGGTCTCTTCTTCCGTTTGCTTTTTTTCTGGCGCCAAATGCTGGAGATGGGTCATCAGTGATAGCTCATGGATGTGCCTGAGTTGCTTGGCGCGGCTTTTGTAGACGCAGAGGTCACCAACTACTACCCTTGTCCCATTACCGTCAATGCATCTCCTGCAGCCTCCAGGCCGCCGTGAGATGGCCTTAAAGTCGCCTGCTCGGCGTCAAAACCCAAAAACCAACTGCAACCTCTAGGCGTTAGAAGTGCTTAGCAGGCGATTCTAAAACCATTTGGTTCTGGAAGCCGTTTAATTTAGAAGTAAATTTATGCGAACAAGCACTCCTATCATGGTATCGACGCGGACATCCGGTGATATTGAAACACAACACAATGTGCTGTTGTACTTAGCCAAACAAAAGGCAACCGTGAAAGGTGAACCAGAACAAATACATTCGGTGAGGAAAAAGACATCCTCAGGCCGCTGATTGCTCAGTGTAGCTTGCCCGTACATGACTGTGCACTGGCCAACTACAGCCGACATCGGCCTGAAAGTGAATACGATCCAGCTGCAAGAGGTATAGATCCTCATGAGTTGAACCCCCGCGAGTGCGGGGGCTCATGAGGATCTATGCCTCTTGCTGAGACCAATTTGTATCCACGTTCCTTGGACGTTTGTAGCTTTTGGTAGCTTTTTTTTTTTAGCGCACCAGCACTGAGCAACCCAGCAATAATGGTCAATAGGTTGACCGTGGCAGGGAAACAAGAAGAAGATTTCAGACACAAAATATGCGTCAAAAGTAAGGAAGTTGTTAGCGAATACAGGATATTGCAGTTATCGGTCGGGTTTCTCGTGATATCAGTGGCTAATATATGAATTTACAATTGTCAATTCTTTCTCTACAGTGTGAGACGGCTATGACCTTTTGCTTGTCTGTGATTTTGGACCTTACTGCCTACGGCCGTGAGGCACAGAATCACAGATCAGCACACAATTATTTCCCCTCAAGAGCATCGAAAACCAAGGGAATGGCAAAGTAACTCACACACTCACAATTTGATAGACGGATACGGGACGGTTGAATATACAGACTCACTAATCACTTCCGGTTTTCACGCATTGCGCCAGGAGTGTGATGTATGACGGTCTGTGATTTTGGATCTTATGGCTTTCAAGCCGTAAGCTCCAAAATCACAGACCATCACGCGCATTACAGTCAACTCCGGATAAAACCAATCGGCAGGGGACCCAATTGTTCACGTCGTCCACCATCCCAAGTATGTTTACAAGAGTAGTCACTTACACAGAAAAAATGTTGTCGGGTCTGATGAAAAAGTGTCGTCATATCCGATCTTGTTAACCCTTTTAGCCCCGGATCCCTACAGCAGGAGATGGCTTGACCATGATAATTGAAGGGTAGTGTCAGCCATCTCCTACAACTGGTTAGGCAACACCTCCAAATTTGAGAAATGGGGCCTTGGGGATAAAAGGCTTAAAAGCGAAGTGGACTAAATACGAATACAATGTCATCACTTGAGACATGAGATGCAATCATGAGTACTCCAGAATGCTGTTACGCGCCGGTCTCCAATACTAGACCGTAAAGCTCTCGGGCGAAAAGTCCAGCATAACAAACCAGCATGTGTATGGAAATGATGTCATCGCTGGATACATGGTATCAGATCACGTATAGGCCAGAAGGTTGATATCGTAGCAGCCGTCCACCTGCAACACATGAGATGAAGACAAAACTATTTCACCAGGCAGACCTCGCTTTCAAATACACATACCTAAGTATGTTTGTGAATTTTTATTTTAACAGCCCAGACAGACAGACCAGCTCACAGATGTACATTGCATGTATGAGAGTCTGATGTATTTCATAACAGACCTATATTTACTGTTTCGCCCAGTAATAAAATAAACAAACATAAAGGATTATCAAGCAGAATGTGCCAAAAACTGAGACCAATTAATAATAGCATTTATACAGCGCTGTAACCCAGCATTTGTCACGCTGGCTCTAAGCGCTTAAAAACGTAGAGACACAAAGAACGAGACGCGAAAACACAACTGAGAGGGGTTAATGCTGATAGTGAGTGATGATGAAGAACAATTAAAGACTAACTGCCAGCTTTGAAAGATAAAGGGCTAGACAGATGTATGAGCTTTGGGGAAAAGGTACGTCTTATGATTGCTTTTGAATGCCGGGAGAGATGGAGACCAAGCTGCCGCAAGTTTAAAGGAAGTGCATTCCACATGGATGGTCCAACGTGGCAAAAAGCGCGTGAGCCTGCAGTGGAGAGTTTAGCCGGTGCGGCCGGGAGCTTTCAGTTTGAACGGATCAGCGGATTACCTTACCCAATCACAGAATGGATGGCGGTGCTCCGCCCCGGCGGCATCGCCGGTGAAGAGAAACGTAAACTGCAAAACGGTGAAACTCATATGGGATTTCAACTTAAAGCGGACACACATAATATCATTTGACTTGGTAAATTACGAAATTAATCCCCGGTTGGAATTTTTCAATAACCCATTTAGACAAACAGGCCTGGTCACGACAGTTGGCGCTGCAATCATAACGTTTTTAACAGAAACCTGAGATTACGATGTCGATGCCAAGGTAAGGTAGGAAAAACGCTAGCAATATACGAAGAAGAGAGATGTGCTGTTAGATTTCCCAGAAAAGACAGTTACAACACAATTTATTAGATTTCGAGTTGAAACGTTTTATTCTTCAAAATAGACATGCACACAAGCACACAGTTTGCTACTTATCTTTTGATGAAGGCAAGTTGTAACTTGCCTTCATCAAAAGATAATTAACAAATTGTGTGCTTGTTTGTATGTTTATTTTGAAATATTAATTAATTGTTGTAACTGTCTTTTCTAAACGTGGTTCTTCCTTCTTTTGGATGCTTTCTGTGTTTTACACGCACGGCATCACTGTTTATGGTCTGGGTTTGTTCGCATTTCTTACCTACTGCTTATGCCATATCGTGTCTATAAGCGCTAGTGGTCGCTCCTTATCTTTTCATTTTCAACCCTTCACGCAATTCGAACAATGACGCACTGGTACAGCGAGTTAGTGACGAGTTACTGACGAGTCATGACCAACCGTCTTTACCGAAGAGGAGTAAGTCACAGGCGTGGGATGATCGGTACGTAATCGATCGCCTCCATTACAAGGTTAGTAGGAAATATACTGACGAGCAAAAGAAATGCGACATTTTGGGAATCGTCGGAAACACTGAAATGTTTCCAACGATTCACAAAATGTTGTGTTTCTTTTGCTCGTCAGCATAGCACCAGTGTGCTGTTTCCTACTACCCATGTTAAAGCGGTCATCTATAACACAAAGACTGATTATCCCATGCTTGTGGAATAGATCCGCATGATTCTTCTCCCATCACTTTCACAACAGCGCTGTAGGAAAGGGCACTAGGAAAGGAGAGGGGGTGGGAGGCAGAAAGTCCTTTGGCTGCCCCCCCCCCCTTCCCCACCCCCCAACAATAAATAAATAAATAAATAAAATAAAAATTGTGAGGAAAACATCATGACATTTGACTTTTTCTATTTAATGTTTTGTACCAACAAATATTTCTTGAAAGAAAAAGGTTGCCCCCCCCCCCTCCCCTCTCCCCCGTTGTTTGATTCGAGAGCTGAATAGCATTGTTGCCTTAATTTTTCTTTGCTCACCCTCCACCTTCCCCGCCCCTTCTCTCCGCTGGTTTAATTTGCAGTCAGGAAAGTAAAGTAACACATCAGGCTTGCTGGACTCCGCACCCCCCGCCTCCCTCCCCCCCCCATCCCATCCCCTCCCCGCCACTACACTATCCCTCCGTCCAAGCAAAAATATCTTCCTACGCCAATGCACAGTGTGGAACATGGTACTTTAGGTATAGTCAATAGTAGTCAAGGGGTCATGTTTTTGTTTTGATGTAATTACCGACACACATGCCTGCTCACGAGCATGGCAGCAAAATCAACCCGTACACTTTGCCCATTACATTTGAACTGCGACAATGATAGTTCAAGGGTGGTGTCGGAATAGCTTGGCGCCTATAGGCGCCAAGCTATTCCGACACCACCCTTGAACTATCATGGTCGATCCACATCCTGTGGTAGCACGTCCCGGCTTTCCATTGTCATCAGCGGGAAAGCGACTAACAAGCTGTGTCCAGGCCTGGCTATCCGTGTTGGCGTGGTAGTGATATTAACCGCAGCGTCTCTCTAATCCCCTGGCTACGTGGTCCAGGTCGATTGAGGCACAGCTGATACTTTGCCGCTAGTCTCCATCACCTCACACACAGTATGTGAGAGAGAGAGGGGGGGGGAGGAGAGAGAGAGAGAGAGGAGAGAGAGAGAGAGAGAGAGAGAGAGAGAGAGAGAGAGAGAGAGAGAGAGAGAGAGAGAGAGAGAGAGAGAGAGAGAGAGACAATGACAATGACAATGACAATGATCCTTTATTTGACAACGGTAAAAGTTTTGGTAGTAACAACCATTTTTCGAACATGCCGTTGCTAATCTACTGATTACAGAGAGAGAGAGAGAGAGAGAGAGAGAGAGAGAGAGAGAGAGAGAGAGAGAGAGAGAGAGAGAGAGAGAGAGAGAGAGAGAGAGAGAGAGAGAGAGAGAATTGAAACTTAATATTCTACTGAGATGAAGACAGTAAGCATATGTCTGTTTTCATGTATGCCCCTAATAACAATAACATTATAAATACAACACAAAAACGGCAACAAATCTCAAAACCATGATGGAGAGAGGGAGTGAGTGATAGAGGGGGAGGGGGAGGGGGGAGGGGGCGGAAGGGGAGAAGGGGGGGGGGATGGGGGAGTGTCAAAGATGCTTGTTTGTGTGCATGTTGTGCTGTTCAAGTTTTAATGCTGGTGCGTTTGATCAGGGTCAGTGTATCATATTTCTAACATCTCTGGTTAGTCGGATATCCTGCTTTTCCTTTTACAATTGACTGGAATGAATTTTAGTTATGCGGCACATTCTCTTTATGATGTCTCTACATACATAAGCAACACACTTTAACTCGGCGTGATGAGCAGACTTACTGGTTTGCGTCTTTGATAGTCACAGCACAGCTTGCATGGAATCATCAAGATGTTTATTGAGCGCTTTCATCGTCTCAGTTCAGTGTGTCTTCATCGAAATCAGTCCAGATAGAATCAGTGTGACGACTTCGTCTGAAATGAAACGAGGAAAGAAACTTGAAACATTACGATTGACAGCTATCTTTTGTCAGCAGTCGGTATTATTGTTACTCAGTAACACAGCCCACCCGGCTTAGAAGTTTTCCTTCCTCAAAGTTGATGATACTTAGTGTGCCGGCTTGTCTGTGATTTTGGACCTTACGACCACAGGCCGTAAGGTCCAAAATCACAGACAGGCACACACAATTAATATAACACTATACCTTCTGCTTTATTTAGTTAATTTTTGTTCAGTGTCTTTATTTTGCTTCAAAAGATAGTTAGAAGTTGGGCGCGCGTAATCTTTCGATCTTCGCGCCACGGGTGAAGATGGCGGCGGCCTGCAGACGATAGAACGGACCAATCCGAGCGCGGCTGGCCTCACCGTGCAATCGACACAGGACGTGCGGGCGCTGGTCTCTCCAGTACAGCAAGGTTAGTGCTCTACCTGCTACGTTGCTTTAGTTCACAGTATGTGATGGATTGACTTATTAATTTCAGGACTAAACTACGTGTGTAAATGTTGTGAATTTCGTTTCTGGATTGCTGTTAGTGGACGGGGTGAATTTATTGATAGTAAGTGACATTTTACGTATATTTTACAAAAAAATCGACCTGTTAATGAATCATTTGTGGTAATGGCTTCCTGCGTTCATATTTTTCTTCGGTTAAGTTCATATATATATTTCGTGATGAACGACATATTCCTGATTTTCTCGGCCTTTTGAAATTTTGTTTTCTTGTTTCTTGTCTGAAAGCTCTGTGTGGAATTTAGGCATTGTCTGTGTTTAGATGTGTTTCTAGGTTCTTGCTTAGTCTTGCAAAATGGCGACCGTATTGTTTGCAAAGGGGGCGTTTCTACATACCAGAGTACACTTGGGTAGACTGTAAATGTATCCACACACCTGTATACACCCCTGTTTTGTACGGTGGAGATTTCAGCCACACTTCGTGGGCGTAAAAAGTACTATTAATAGCATTTTCTGGTGGCAAGAAATGCGCAGAGACACGCCTGAACTGAACAGAAATACCATGCATGAATAAATTATGTGTTTAGCTGCAGAGATGATGAGAAAAAAGTACCTCGTTCCGACGTCAGTATTAACCGGCCCGCGCACAGCTGTGCGCGGGCCGGCTAATACTGACGTCGGAACGAGGAACTTTTGTTGTATGGAAAGTTTATAATGCCGCCACTGTTTCTCTACCAAGATTTGATGATGCATACCAGCTACGAAACGTTTTATCAGAAAGAATCGCGTACTTGCAACAAGAAAGTTGAGGTCTGGGTTGCTGATCTGTACAAGGCTTGAAATAACCAGAGCTGTGGATTAATGTACTTTTTCAGACTGTACAGACGTTCTTGCATGAGGAAGGTAAACGACAGTAAGTCCATTTGTGTAAGCAGCGAGGTTTTCATTGTATTACGATGCAAATCTCGCTTTTCCCACCAATGGACTTATTCCCTTTCGTTGCAATGAAAGCGTCGCTGTTCAGTCGCACACATGGATTTGCTGTTTATTCTCTTTTGCCGTCCTAGGGCACCGCTTACTATATTTCCTGTCAAAATATTTAGTGCGCCACTCAGTGATTGTTATCACGCCCGTGTTTTGGGATTTTACTTCCTCGAGGCATCGACGACAGGGAGATACACAACAGATCAACCATAAACGTTAAAGTTTGACTGATGATGTGATAACAGGATGGACGCAGATGAATTAATGATAACACTAGAAATGTTCGTTTTCGCCCTAGAGGCAAGTAACCTAACTAAAGAATGAATGACGTGGTATGTAGACTTCAGCGGTGTGCTATATATTATCACTGTTTTTTTTTACACTTATAACCAGGAACGTTAATCGTTTATTCCGTTCAGTGCCTTATGACGTCTTCGTTAATTTAACACCAAAGAAACCTGGCTTTTCCAAAAGCATGGATTCAAAGTGCTGTCAGCTAGAGCATAGATCTTCTTGTGTCCCCGCAATACCTCTTAAAAGTTGGGTGGTGTTCATATTTTCTCGGCACTGAACAGGGTTAAGCCTATGAGGCAAAGACCTAGCTAAAGTATGCAGGCGCCTGAAGAATGATGTGGTATTGTAGACTTCAACGGTGTGTTCTGTTATGACCACTATTTTGTCGTACAGCAATAAAATGATAAATACATGTTACGCTCGTAAATAAAGCGAGGCCAATAAAGTAATGAGCCTGCTTGTATTAGCCTCTGTTAGACATGTTGTTCCTGTTGAATAAGGAAACGGGTCGATGAAATTTAACGCATGCATGAAGATGGTATACAAGTTGCTCTGTTGAACACAGCTGTTCCGTAATCGATTGTTTCCGCATCCGTCATGGTTGTACTTTTTTTTTTGCTCAAGGTAAGTCGACACAACCCCATTGATAGAGTTTTACACTTTCATTCCAGATACCTGCAGTTGACTAGAATAAACAAGCGCGATAGCTGAACGGTAGTTCTTGAAAAGTTGGCGCTGCATGCGCCAAGTTTTCCGGGACTACCCTTCGGTTGTCACGGTCGAGGCACTAAACTAATCGAGCTGTCGAGGTCGATATGTCTTCTACGTCCTAAATGCAGCTTTTTTAAAGCGCTTTAACCCCCTTCCCTGCCACTGCACGTATATTGTACGTACAGTTTTGTTACCGAAAGCTGGGTTCATTCAACGACCAAAAAAGCCAAAACCTTTCAAGAAACACGGATACAAATTGGTCTCAGCAAGAAGCATAGATCCTCATGAGCCCCCGCAGTCGCGGTGGTCCATGAGGATCTATGTCTCTTGCAGTTGGGTCGTGTTTACTCACAGTTTTTCTCGTTCTCGGCACTGAAGGGGTTAACCACTTCTCTGGGCCAGTGGTCGCTGATGGTGTTTCTAAAATCGTTGTTAATTAACACAAGCAGATCACCAGCCGAACGTGTCAGTTTCTAGTAAACGTCCGATATATAGCATATCACCAGGGCTACCCCATTTTTCGTGTTGTTATGAACGAATTCTGTTATTAGCGACTGACATAACTGAGATACATAGGGTGCTGTCGGCCGGACTTCTGATAAAGTGTTGTTATATATACATTTATCCGACTTTCGTTATATTTGGCCGTCTTATAAAGGAAGTATACTACTCATATATTCATTTTTGCTGTATTATACGACCTTGTTATTAGCGAAGTGGAGTTGATTGGGTTTAACGCGGAGCAGGCGACGAGGCCGTCTCACCAGGAGAGCAAGAACGATGAACATAAAATAATGTCAGCAAGAGGCATAGATCCTCATGAGCCCCCGCAATTGCGGGGGCTCATGAGGATCTATGTCTCTTGCAGCTGGGTCCTGTACATTTGTTTCTCGGCAGTGAACGGGTTAAAGGTATGCAGCAATGCCGCAAGAGGGCCCCCGCAAAGGTATGCAGCAATGAAATGTTTACAGCAGTTGTCTCATTCGCACCTGTGTTACTGACTTTCACAGCCTGCAACAGCTGCCGGAGATCGGTTGTCAGTGATAGTTTAAGGGTAGTGCCAGGTTAACGCGACGCCTGGAGCTATAGTCTGTCACAATCGATCCAGGAACTGTCATGGCAGAACCGTCTCCAAAGGACGTGTTTTAATAGCGAATACGTCACTGAGGCTCGTCGTATACATTTACCATCTGACTACGTGTGTCCTAATAGCGAATACGTCACTGAGGCTCGTCGTATACATTTACCATCTGACTACGTGTGTCCTAATAGCGAATACGTCACTGAGGCTCGTCGTATACATTTATCATCTGACTATGTGTGTCCTAATAGCGAATACGTCACTGAGGCTCGTCGTATACATTTACCATCTGACTACGTGTGTCCTAATAGCGAATACGTCACTGAGGCTCGTCGTATACATTTATCATCTGACTACGTGTGTCCTAATAGCGAATACGTCACTGAGGCTCGTCGTATACATTTACCATCTGACTACGTGCGTCCTAATAGCGAATACGTCACTGAGGCTCGTCGTATACATTTACCATCTGACTACGTGTGTCCTAATAGCGAATACGTCATTCTACACGTATGTACCATCGCACTACATGCAGTACGTATGAAGTTATATTCAGATTCAGATTATGATAGTGTCTTTCGTCCAAGTAATTATAGTCTATTCCGCTTATAACAAGATCGGATATGACAAAAGTCGGATAAAACAACACATCTGTCTACGTAAATTTAGCATCTTATAACAAACTTCGGATATAAAAAAGAAAGAAAAACTGGGTCCCCTGGTGACTTGTGATATCCGGCGTTTACTGTGTGTATGTGGAACTTGCCTCGCGACACATTGGCCTGTATATCATTATTAAGACTGGTGTGTCAGTTATTAAGGTATGCCTTTCGTTTCCCCTCCCTCTCACACCCCCTTCGCCGTTTTTTTTTTTTTTTTTTTCAAATGCTTTAATTAAGCTATCAATGGTTGGCCAGTGTATTCGAAGGTGCTGCATGAGACGCTCAGTGTACACGACACGGATATCCCCACCCCCACACGCCTACAACGCGCTCGGTATGCGCACACCTGGCGGCCTACTGGGAATTATAACTGATAACGCACAGACCGTGTACGATCGCTGTACCGATTAACCGGCGTTACCGTGGTAACGGCCGCTCAATATAATAGCATGAATTATTAAAACCCCGGCGAGTCCCAGCCGCGAGCGGGGTGTTTGTTTTGCCGTAGTTTCATGTCATCATGGTCAATGCTGAGGAAGTGTCAACGGTTCTCATATCAATTAACACGGCATACGTATTAGATCTTTGGATGTTTAAACATTTACTTCGTTCATTGAGAAAAATTGAACACCACCCAACTGCAAAAGGCATAGATCCTCATGAGCCCCCGCAATTGCGGGGGCTCATGAGGATCTATGCCTTTTGCCAAAACCACTTGGTAGATCTATCCGTGGTGCTTTTACGGTTCGGGATCTTTGATACTGAAGCTACACCATTCCCCGCCCCCCCCCCCCCACCCCCCACCCCCACCCCCACCCCAACCCCCCCCCAAAAAAAAAAAAACACACACAAAAAACACAAAAAAAACCAAAAACACACTACAGCTTTTGCGTCCACTGGCAGTGAAGGGTTAAAACAAATTAATGTTTAGGTGAATAATTTTTTTTTTTTTTTTTTTTTTTTTTTTTTTTTTTTAAAGAACTCATACTACAGTCTCATTTGTCGTGATACATATAATTGGACAAACGTGTCCTGACAAATCACCCTGTTTGTGTCATTCGATTCTGTTGTGAGACTTTAACTTCGCTTATAACTAGGTCGGATCTGAAAAAGGTCGGACATAAATACAGTCTACTCCGCTTATAACGTGGTCGGATACAAGAACAGTCAGATATAGAAACACTTTTTCAAATGTCCTTACAGCAGTTTTTCCACGTAAATTACTTTGCTTATAACAAACATCGGATATAACAACAAGAAAAAATTGGATCACCTGGCGATTCGTTATATCCGGAGTTGTCTGTGACTAGGTCGGATATATAACAAAAGTCGGATATAACAACACTTTTTCAGTGGTCCAAACAAGTTTTTTTTCTAGTACAGACGACTTCGCTTTTAACAGAGACAGCAGCGAACAAATGTGAGACCTCAGGCGGTCTGTTATATCCGAAGTTTACTGCAAGTGTATTTTCCGTTGCAGATTCTCGGAGGTCGCTCTAATGCCAAATCCAGACGGATATGACAACACTTTTTCAGAGGTCCCAAGAGTTCAAGGGTGATGCCAGAATAGCTTGGCGCCCATAGGCGCCAAGCTATTCTGGCATCACCCTTGAACTATCAGAGGTCCCAAGATTAATATTCCGTACAAGCTACTTCACTTATAACAAACCAGATAAAGCAACGAAATAATGTAGGTCCCGGGCGATTTGTTATGTCCGAAGTTTGCTGTGAGAATATTTTCCGTGACAGATTCCTCTAGTGCCAAATCCAATCTGGCAATTGTGACCGGAGTTCTTGGCTTATTTCCTGTAATTGGTTTTCTACGTATGTATTCGTACGGGTGTTTCCTTTGCTCAGTGCCATGACATCCGTGATGTTCAGACTTATAGACCAGCTCAGATGTGAAAATGTTGTGATAAGCATTATCTAATTCCCCTAACGCACTACAGCAGGAGATGGATCGACCATGCTAATTCAAGGGTAGTGCAGATCAGCTTGGCGCCGTCAGGCGCTAAACTGATCTGGCACCTCTCTTGAATTATCACATTCGATCTGTCTGTCTACCGCAGCTGGTACACATTCTTTAGGTGACACCTCCACAATTTGGAAAATGTGGCCGTGAGGTTAAAAGGGTTAACGCCGTCTTTCGAACACAACGAAATGATTTCAAAGGCGGGGCAGGGAAAAGGGCGGGAACCAGTTTTGACCCCAGCTGTATTCGAACCAGCGACTTTTCAGACGAAGGTCGAGCACTTTATCGCCTGAGACAACCAATCTTCCCACCTCGCCCATTGAGGTCGGCTCATCTGTCACTGTTGGCGCAAGAGGTGAAAATTACGTCAGCACTGCCTACGCGTTCTAACCCCGCCCTATTTCACGGTGGTGTTGTAACCTGTACGAATAAATAATTAACTCATTCAGCACGACGGCCGTATTTCCCAAATTTTGGAGGCGTCATCTAATGACTATGCACCAGTTGCAGGAGATGGATCGACCATGATAATTCAAGGGTAGTGCTCTTGAATTATCATGGTCGATCCATCTCCTGCTGTAGGGCGTCAGGGTTGAATGGGTTAATGCCATTGTACGGCTGAAGTGACCGCTGTACAAACCGACAATGGCCACCTTATATCGCATTGTAAGGTTTCTGTAGACGAAATATCTTCACAGTGAGTTGGACTGTTTATATAGGTCATTTCATAGCCACCCAGATGGTACCAACAATAACAGAATTCCTGGCCGCTTTACAAACTGACAATGGCCACCTATTTCGCATTGTACGGTTTTACCAGAGTAAATGTCTTCACAGTGAGTTGGACTGTTTATATAGGTCATTTAATAGCCACCCAGATGATACCAACCAACAGAATCCTGTCCATCTGCGAGAAGTATAGATCTTCATAAGCCACTACATTCTCCAAGGTATCATGAAGATCTATGCTTTTTGTTGCCGACGATGGACCATTTTTCCATCTGTGTCCTTCGGAAGGGGGAGGTAAAACATTTAGGATTTTCGTACAAGTGGATGGGCAGTTCACGCGTACAGAAAACAACTATGACTTGAGTATTAGAGCGGCTTTAATACTATGTTGCAAAATGTTGCCGACACTTTGATGTCACACATACGAGGTCACTAGTCAGAGCGCGATTTTGCTCGAACGTTCTGGTCTATTCTCAGCGAATCTACGCATTACAAAAATCGACTGCTCTTCTCCGTGCGACTTTGCTAGAAACGTCTGGACTAATCTTAGCGTATCATAACAAAGCCAATTCCGATCTCTGCGCGAACGATAGTGAATCTTACTGAAAAGGTACGTGATTCGTAATCATGATAGCTCACATAAATATCGGATCGTTTCCTACGATTAATGCATGCATGCTCTCACAGAACAACACAACCACAATCGTAACAATGATAATTCAAGGGTAGTGCCAGATCAAGTTAGCGTGGCGCCATCAGGCGCCACTGACCTTGAATTATCATGGTCGACCTACCTCCTGAAATTGTTAGGTCAGCGTGCGGTGACACCTCCAAAATTTGCCGTGGGGTTATGATGGGTTAAATACTGAGAAAAGCTGGGGTCTGGATCTCCTAAAAAGCCTTGTTATATCCGACTTGCCTCATATCGTGTTATAAGCGAAATCTTCAGTATCTGGTTTGAAGAAAAAAAAACGTGAGTGTTAAACTAATGCGATCTGCTACTGTTGAACTAATTGTTTTGAATAATATCCTAGTGGCTTGAAAGATATGGGGGTTCTACCTGTCATGGTCAAGCAATCGTCAATCTTCACTGTTTACTATGGTAACGGACTGGCCCTCACGCCCTCCCACCTGGTGCTGAGTAAATTGATCGGACAGGCTGTAATTACACCTGTATGTTGATTGAGGGATTCCTTGAATACCTGGCGCAGCGGACAGGTGTGTACTTTAATTGGATGCTTGCTGAGATGCAAGAGAGAGAGAGAGAGAGAGAGAGAGAGAGAGAGAGAGAGAGAGAGAGAGAGAGAGAGAGAGAGAGAGAGAGAGAGAGAGAGAGAGAGAGAGAGAGAGAGAGAGAGAGAGAGACTTCCTCCTGTTAAATCAGCAATAGCCGTAGAATTTTATGAACCTTGCTAAGTGCGAGGGATGGTCTGGCATAACCCATTCCCTACCAGTGATCACGGATTTCGCGTCTGGACTGAAACCACTGCACTCTGTCCGACATTCCCGTGAAGAACACACATGAAACGGGGACCGGCAAAACCGGGCAGGAAGATTGATTGATTGTACATTGCTTAACGTCCCGACAGCAACAAGACTTTCTCAGGACGTGCCTGCACTGCTTGTAAAAAAAAAAACAACTAAGCAGAATATTGAATGTATGTCGCCAGCCGGTCCAATACGTTAAATAAACCTACAATATGGGGTCTAAATAAAGCTAAGACCATTTAGCAACACACATCCAATATCAAGAGCTACAGGCAGTGCAGACAGTGGGGAGGGTTTTAAAAGGAAAATACAGGTGAATGGACCAAAGGTAGACAGAAACACATGCCCCAGAATAGAAGGGAAACCCACCCTGTGGGGCTGATCAGGGTGACCCTGGGAACTAAAAAGTAGTTAACCCCACCCAAGTCCCCCAGGGCAGACCCGGGTGGGGGGCGGGCAGGAAGAACACGGGACAGCGGGGGCTCATGAGGATTTATGTCTCTTGCAGATGGGTAGAGTTCGCCTTGCCCCGGCACTGAAGAGCTTAACCCATATCATACTGAGGCTAAAAGCTTCAAATTTAAAGTTTGTACACTGCCATATGCAAGCTAATTATAGTACTTACAGATAAAGATACAGACCAATGGCTTTAGTTCAAGGGTGGTGCCAGAATAGCTTGGCCGTGCCTAGAGGCGCCAAGCTATTCTGGCACTACCCTTGAACTATTTTAGTCAAACTTATTTCACATACTGGTGTATTTCGAATGATAAGGGTTAATACCATTTCGGTCTAGCACTGAGGTACCGGAGTGTCTTGGGCGGCGAGGGAGGGAACGTCTTTTACATTTCCAACTTTGAAAGACATGCGCATGTGGTTGTGTGTGTCAGACTGACGTGTAGAATATCAGTGCGGTCGGTGTCTGCATGCTCTAGTTTAGCTTTTGCTAAGTTAAGTCTTGTTGTGTCTGCAGGGTTTTTTTTTCTGGCCGTCTGCCACACTGAGGAGAAGCAACTTTCAGTTCTGAAGTGCTTCTATTTTTATAGCGGTTTGCCGCCTGTCTCGCCGTCCGTAACACCTGAGTTATTTGGGTTTAACGCCGAGCAGGCGACTAAGGCCATCTCACGGCGGTAACACCTGAGAGGTTCTAATCGTTTGGTTTACGAAACCATACATTACTGTTCAGAACTTTGTCAGTGTCAACTCAGTGATAAAGCGTTTTCACTGATTCTCCATGACAATGTACGCCTCGTGCACTTGGCCACTGAACGGGTTAATGTTTTAAATGCCGGAACACAGAGACCAACACTCAAATGCAAGAGGCATAGAGCCCCATGAGCCTCCGCAGATGCGCATCAGTATATCTCCGATCGTTTCAAGGCATGGCCGGTTTTCGGATGCTGCCCGGCATTGACGGGGCTAGTACAAATTCGCACAGTTACGTACATTAGTGTTCTTTGTTTAACTCATTCTACCCCAGACACACCACAGCAAGATAAGGATCGACCATGATAGTTCAAGGGTGATGCCAGAATAGCTTGGCGCCTATGGGCGCCAAGCTATTCTGGCATCACCCTTGAACTATCATGGTCGATCTGTGTCCTGCACTGCAATGCAGTCTTCAGAGGACAACGACAAAATGTAAGGATTTCGGTGTTGGGGTAGAATGAGTTAACATTTTAGTATGGCAACAGACGTAAATAACAAAACCCGCCTACTTCAGCGTCACTCACTAGTCAAAAGGTTAGAATCACAAGAAATCTGTATACACGGTTGTGACTGTGCGAGGTGCTTTTCAGTTTGACCATTTGTGCAGCCCGAGGGGTCAAAGTCGTCATGCTGTGTTTCTAGTTTGCCAGTCAGAATGAAAATTTATCAAATCAATCTGACGACCATTCATCAGACAATTAATTTGAAGTCTGGAGTCAACACCACAAATAACTTAGACATGCATAAGTGGGTGGGACATTGATGACTGTTTCAGTCATAATCCCCATCATCATCGTCAGTCGTCGTCGTCATCATCATCGTCATCATCATCATCATCTGTATCAGGGTTCAAAGCCGCGAGACGTAGCCCCTTCACTGCAGATACAATTTTCACACTACTCAGTTGCAAGAAGTATAGATCCTAATAAGCCCCCGCAGTTGCGGGCACCCATACGGATCTGTATTCCTTTTGTTGAAGCCGCTTTGTATCCGTGTTCCTTTGACGTTTGGGATCTTTGGCGTGGCGAAAGATAACAATAATTAAAAAAATACAAACTGCGTCCAGTGACAGTGAACGGGTTAAGGTTCCCGGCTTCCTTTAACCAAGATTTGGTAGTCATGCGTAGTCGAGATGCTCGATCTACCCTGCGACTCATTTTGTCGTCTTACCGCGCAAAATCATCGTCACAGGAAATTCATCCCAGATTCAGTGAGTTCTGCGTGCGCCAATGTTACCATGGTCCATCTGTCGAAGGGGTGTCTCTGCCGAGATATATAGTGAAAGAAACTAGGTGATCTTAACCAATTCAGCCCTGACGCACTACAGCAGGAGATGGATCGACCATGATAATTCAAGGGTAGTGCCAGATTAGCTTGGCGCCTGTCGGCGCCAAGCTAATCTGGCACTGGTCTTGAATTATCATGGTTGATCCATCTCCTGCAACTGGTGCATAGTCATTAGATGACACTTCCAAAATTTGGGAAATACGGCCGTCGGGCTGAATGAGTTAAGTGATATACGGACATGACGCACGCCAGCCTATGCTATTTTGAAGGTGAAAGTAGTACCGATTCACACACTTAATGGCCGTTCCCTGATGTGTGGCAGAGGCCTCTGGCAGCGAGCGCAGTCAGCCTCTTCGTAGGAGAACGGCTGGGAGATTCACCGCAAAATGCTGGGAGACTGACCCCTCATGCGCCACTGCAGACCAATACCAGTACGTTACTGATACGTGATAAGACGGCTGTTGTGTGTGATGAGCCGGCAGGATCCCGCCTCTAAGCTTCCTGATTCTGGTTGCCAGGACAACCCACCGATGCCAGTCAAAGGGCGGTGATGGAAAAGGGCCTGTGAATAGAAATAAGACGCGAACTCTCCCCAAAAGCAATGCCCCCTCAATTTCAGGCACGGTTAGAGAGTCTCAATCAGCAAGAGACCTAAAGATCCTCATCAGCCCCTGCAGCTGCCGGAGTCATGTGAATCTATGCCTCTTGCAGATCATGAGAGTATGATGAAAGATTATTTAAAAATCACACACAGGTAGACTCTCGGTCAGCAAGAGGCATAGATTCACATGACTGAGATCCTGCAGCCTGCGGCTGCAGGGTCTCGTGTGAATCTATGCTTCTTGCAGATTAAAAAGTCTGAATGAAGCCTTCAAAGAAATAAGACATGTCTCGGGTTCCCTGGGGAAGACTGATTGTTGATAGTAAAGATTGACTCAATGGCCCGTTTGTACAGCAGAAGAATAAAAGTTTTGATTCAGTGAAAGGCGCTTGCTTCGTGTCTTCTTGAGCATTAGAAATCTCACATCGATTTCTTGTTACACGGTGTCTCCGAAGACAACTTGATGATATTTTACTGATGACGCGACTTTACTAAGGACATGAGTCATGGATATGGGAGGGTGTTAGTTCAATAGAAAAAAAAAATAGTTCAATAGAAAAACATATTTGAAATCAGTTCCGCTAAGTGACTGCTTACTTCTTTGACGTGTTTGGTTCTCATTTGGGTTAAGTCTGATTACTATTTTGTGTGTGCATGTAGTATGAAAATGACAATAAATTTAACTATAAACGTGTCCCGATGAACACATTCACAATAAATGGACTTGTAAATTACGGTGACGTATGTGATTTCACCAAATAACTTTAGCTCTAGGGTAGGTAACAATTTTGGCCATTTACCAAGAAAACCTGTACTTTTGATCACATGGGGCCCGCGGGTCCACTGTCCTCAGTCAGAACATACTCAGTATTCAACACAAGCATCATCTGTGATTCTGAACCTTACGGCACTGCGGGGCTGCAAATTAAACCAACCAAAGAACATGCATTGAATTATACTTATCTCAACACTTGAACTGATACGAAATCATCGATTCTGTTCACGAAACATGCATAAAATCAACTGTGCGTACACGGTACGAACATTTGTGTTCAGTTTCTGAAATCGTTGTTCATTGAACGATCAAAAGCCAAAACTCTTCCAAGAAACAGGGGTACAAACTGGTCTCAGCAAGAGGCATAGATCCTCATGAGCCCCCGCATTCGCGGGGGCTCATGAGGATCTACGCCTCTTGCAGTTGGATCGTGTTCATTTTTTAGGCTTCTCGGCAGTAACTTAAGGGGCTACCTTGACGCCAAAAAAAGCAAATCGCGTGCTGATGTTCCGTATAACAAGCGAAAATGGATCCAGTGCGTTGATGGCATAACAAGACTAAGATTAATATGCAAATGTCGTGTGCGTCCTCCGATACAGACACCAGTGTGGCGAATCCCTGAATACTCCTTAAATTGCTCATTGCACGAATCGCAATATCAGTGTCAAGTTAGTCTGTGATTTTGGACTGACCTTACGGCTGGAAGACCAGCACACACGTTCTCTCACGACCCTTCCTACTCTCTTAGTACCCCACTACGATTTCCTTCATGTACATCTGTGCTCCTTGACGACGCAGTGGTGGGTTTCAGAGGACAGAGACATGCATGGCTTATGGCCGTCTGCTCCCGCATCGCGACTCATCTCATGAAACATGTATTTTGTCCCTTATTTGCATCGGCAGGATTTCTCACAGGATCTCCCTGATAAAGTGTCGCCGGCTCGTAGCTTGACAACTAGGGTTTCTAGGGGCTCCTCGATTTTACTGCTCACGTTGGTTTAATGTTAACTCATTCAGCCCTGACACAACACTACAGCATGAGATGAGTCGACCATGATAATTTAAGGATAGTGCCAGATTAGCTTGGCGCCTGGCGCCAATTATCATGATCGATCCATCGCCTGCAACAGGTGCATAGTCGCTAGACTGATGACGCCTTTAAAATTTGGGAAATACGTGCGCCGGGCTGAATGAGTGAAATTACGTGTTTTGTGTTTGAGTTTGTTTGTTTATGTGTTTGTTTGTTTCGCACTTTTGTTGTTGTTTTGTTTTGTTAAGAAAATGATTCATCAGTGCCATGCCGCAGATGTTTATGAAATCTTGGTTCATTCAACGACCAAAAAAAAAAAGACCAACACCGTCCAAGAAGCATGGATACAAACTGGTCTCAGCAGGAGGCACAGATCATCATGAGCCCCCGCAGTTGCGGGTGCCCATGAGGATCTATGTCTCTTGCAAATGGATCATGTCACGTTTTCTCGGCAAAGGCAGTGAAGAGATTAACGCAATGAGCAACAAGGTTAGAAATGGTAAATCCGAGAGTTGTCTTTGGGAGAGCTGTTCTGGCACCACACTTGAACTATCATCGTTTTGTGCTATGTCTGCTGGTTGAATCGTGTACGCAACCCGCATCAATTTGATGTATATGAAGACGAAGATGGGAAAAAGTCTGCTTGTAGGAAAGCACACTTTTATGAGGCATCCTGACTGTATGTGACGTGTGTGGTGTTAAGATCAATTTACAACTTGTCATCTTTCACACAGAAAGTTATAATAATAATAATAATGCATAGCATTTATATGGCGCATTTCTCATATTTATAATATAACTCAATGCGCAGAATGTAGCCGCGAACTGAACCCAACAAGCACGCTCACGTGAATCACACGCATTCACTCACACACTGTACGTAAACACAGAACATTCACGTGGTGCTAAGGGCAAGCTCAAGTGAGCTACACGGTATTTGGAAATCGTTTTGTATTTGAAATTTTATTAAGTTGGCTGAAACTGATACCAAAGTGGAGGGGGAGGAAGAGCCGGAGTACCCGGAGAAAGAACCCCCGACGGTCCGCCCGAATTAACGGTGACACTTACTAGAGGAGAAAAATCCGACGCCGGAACCCGGAATCGAACCTCGCACCTTTAGCATTGGTGGCAGGCGCCTTAACCACTGCGCCACGGACCGCCCCTTATCATTCGGAATACACCAGTGTGTGAAATAAGTTTGACTAAAATAGTTCAAGGGTAGTGCCAGAATAGCTTGGCGCCTCTAGGCGCCAAGCTATTCTGGCACCACCCTTGAACTAAAGCCATTGGTCTATATCCTTATCTATAAGCACTATAATGTAGCTTGCATACGGCAGTGTACAAATTTGAAGCTTTTAGCCTCAGTATGATATATGAGTTAATCAGGTCCTACTTTTTGTCTTCCATGGCCAATGTGCATACTCAGTTTGGACAAGGTTATTATATACCAGGAAATAACGGGCTGCTGTATGTATGTGGAAGGTAGTGGTGAGGTAGAAGAGGCATTGGGGAGGGGGAAGGAGGGGGGAAGGGGGTGGGGGTGGGGTGGGGGGGGGATTGCGGCTTGTATCATTGTGTGCACATGTGTGCCGCTAGATGACTGCTGCTCTACCTTGCGTCATATTGATTACAGCACAGCTTGCTTCGACTTTAATATCCAGTTAGCAATCCCTCGTCGGCCCGAGGACATGCATCGACAGCACGTTAGGCGGGACATAAAATCTAGCGGGAATTGATTGTACTGACGTGTTTCAGTACTCGCAGTAGAAAAGTTGGTGAATAATTGATTTCCAAACTCAACAGCAAAGCGCAGCGAATCCAAGGAGACAAGCAGTGTGTGTTGTGTCTGGATATCAGTTGACGTACTCGCATTTAACACTACAGCACAACAACAATGCCAAGAGGAAGGCCACAAAGATAGAAACACAGTTATGCAGAACATATAAAACCTTGAAACTAACGATCAGACTAACGAACAACTAAATGCTACACTGTCAAGCTCAGTAATTATGAAATTAACAGAGATAATAAATCCAACTGACTGAGCTAAAAATTCACTGAGTGCGTTACGGAAGGAAAGAAAGTTTAATGACATCTGCATGAGTAGGTCGTCACATTCTTTGTGTTTTCCTGCCGGACACGGCTGCACAAACCTGATTGTCATCAAAATATTACTTTCACTTCCAGTTAGACCAACTAGACAGTGCATACTTTTTCAACACTCTTCTTGCCACTTGGAGGAGACAGACGGGCTTAGGTCACGATTGTGTCAAGGGCAGTGTCTAACAAGCTTTGCGCGTGAAATCACCATAACTCAAAGGCAGTGCCCGATTAAGCACTGATCAAGCACTTCCTTTGATACCGATCGCAATCTTTCCGTTTCTTCTAGGCGCTACACTAACTGGGCGCTACACATGGACGTTTTTAACCGTTTGGCTGTCGGTAGCGACAAAATCATCGCTACACAAAGCGCTACCGACAGACAACGGGTTAATAATCACAGTAGATCGATTGCCTCTAAGCGCGACACACTCTTTAGTACGTGAAATTAATTGCATACACACTGGTTGTCTCACTCGATTTGCTGCCGCTAAACATCAGCAGTTAGCGAATCGACGGAGACAAACAGTCTAACTTTTCTGCTGTCGGAATATTTAACGGGATCTACACCATGCAATAAAGGGTTAATATTTCGCACTATCTTCTTTCTTTAACCAAAAAAAGAAACGTTCTTAGTATGTCATTAACCTGTATCATGCGCAATGCATCAGTGTGTGAAATAAGTTTGACTAAAATAGTTCAAAGGTAGTGCCAGAATAGCTTGGCGCCTCTAGGCGCCAAGCTATTCTGGCACCACTCTTGAACTAAAGCCATCGGTCTAAATCCTTATCCGTAAGTACTATAATGTAGATTGCGTATGGCAGTGTTCAAATTTGAAGCTTTTAGCCTCAATATGATATGGCCGGTTAAATATTGCTGCCGGCAGGAAACTCGATTTCAACTTATGAAGTGTGAATGGCCGGGTAAACACGAAAGACGTTTCTGCTCTTCTCCTTTGCACGCAAGTTTCACCAACGCGTGCCACTAGCAGTAGAAAATCTCTGCTACGTGTGTCTGTAATTGACATGTACTGTGAAAATAAGGGTAGAGAAGTCTGAGTTCAGGCAAGACAACACCGATAACCGTTTGGAAGGGCGGGTTTTTGTGATCGGCAAGCTCGCCGCGGAGCTGATAGCTTTAACCCCTTCACTGCCAGCGGGCGGACATTTTGCTTCTAAAATCTGTGTTCGCTGAACGACCAAACTGAGCCACAACCGTCCAAAGAACATGGACACAAAGTAGTCTCAGCAAGAGTCATAGATCCTCATGAGCCCCCGCAGTCGCGGGGGCTCATGAGGATCTATGACTCTTGCAGTTGGATTCCATTTGCTATTTATCGGCATTGAAGGCGTGAAACAAAGAACGAACGATTCTCAAAGCAGCACTACACAAGCTATGTAGTCACTTCCCTTGAGCCTACACAGTCGATACAACTTCAGCCGTTAGCCCTGGAAGTGAGAGAGTGAGGGTCAGTCCGCGAAGCCTGAACCTGACTGGACAGAATCGATACCGTGTCTAGCTGGCCAGACTGACCGCTCCTGTTGACATTGGCCTACGCTGACAATTTAGAAGATAGCCTGGTTTTATTCTGGTCAAAACTGAAGATGACTGCCAAGTGTGTAAAATAAATTATTCCAAGAAATAATCAACGGAAATGAAGCAGGTTTTGACCATATGACGGAACAAGCAACAACACAGTGTGCTTGTCATTTCAAAGCATAGTTCTTCCTTTCATGTCAGTTGGGTATTTCATTATTTTTGGAGCACTGAGTTGAGAAAAAAAGGTGTGCTTGTGTTTTGGAGGAGTTGTTGCATCTGCATGTCGGCATCAGATATATCAGTGTTGAGGGATGTATGCTGAAGAGCAAAAGGAAGGCGACATCATTCGTGTCATCGGAAACATTTCAATGTTTCCGATGACTCGAATGAAGTCGCCTACCGAAGTGTTTCCGATGACTTTAATGATGTCGCATTCGTTGTGTTCATACAAGCACAAATATAAAAGTAAAATAGACAGAAAGAAAACTGGAGTGTATGAGACATTGCAAGAGGGGAGTGTGGATACCTTTCATTGAGATCCTCATTGTACAGACCTCCAGTCCGTACAATGAGGATTCGATAAAAGACAACCTCACCAACCCTTGATGCAGCGAAACGATTGTTTAACTCATTCAGCCCCGACACGCCACAGCAAGACATGGATCGAGCATGATAGTTCAAGGGTGGTGCCACAATAGCTTGGCGCCCATAGGCGCCAAGCTATTGTGGCACCACCCTTGAACT
Organism: Semisulcospira habei; assembly: GCA_036245525.1. Taxonomy (NCBI): domain Eukaryota; kingdom Metazoa; phylum Mollusca; class Gastropoda; family Semisulcospiridae; genus Semisulcospira; species Semisulcospira habei. The sequence goes on from BTPG01000006.1 coordinate 60,289,397, forward strand.
ATCATGCTCGATCTGTCTCTAGAATCGTAATACAGTCCTTCAGAGGGCAAGTTCAAAATCTGGGGATTTCGGTCTTGGGGTAGAATGAGTTAACGCGTTTAGTGTCACTCGACGCAGACTGTTGTTATACTACAGGGGCTTCCATCTAGATGGTGAAAGAGTGTTACATTATGATGGGCGTCCACCTAAATGGTGTAGGATTCTAACTTGAAGTGAACGTAAGTAGAGGGGGCGTTTGCCTTGGTTCAGAAATAGATGGAGTAAGATTCTAGGCGAACGGAAATAGGGAGGGGTCAGAATGTGACCACCTATAATTGCCATTGGTAACATAAATTAATGAAATACTCTAAATGAGGACTATACATACTATGTGGAGAGAGTACTGAACAAGACAGAACCATGTGATAGCCACTGTGTAGTACCAGTGACAAGGAATCTTCAGTAAGAGATTGGAGGAACGATATAGATGAGGATACTTAGGCACGAATACTTTAGATAGCTAGAGATAGATGTGTGTGCGGGTTGGTTTTGTCCAGTTCATGTGCACATGCTGGCCTGTTTGACTGATGATGTGACACTGTGTCAACTTTCTGCAATCTTCGTTAATTCAAGACAACAAAACAACAACAACATATTCCATGGATTCAAAGTGGTATCAGCAAGAGGCATAGATCCTCATGAGCCCCAGCAACTGAGGGGGCTCACGAGGATCTATTAGTACCTCTTGCCGTTGGGTGGTGCTCAACTTTTCTAAGTACTGAACGGGTTAGTTTGGCGCTCGATAGTTCCCCGTGCCATTTGTTATTGCAGGCAGTGTTTCTGATGTGACAACGAAGATTTGGTCGATATAAAACGTGATATGTGTATTTTGTATAACGAGGTAGCAAGTCTGCCTGATGTGTGTAAATTGCGTTGGTGCACTATCAGTTTATGTACACGGTCACATGATGCGCTGGCCTGTGGTATATTGGCGTGTAACTGCATCCTAGCGGGACGCCAGCCGGAGACAGATCGTCAGTGTCACCAACTCTCGAGCGGTTTATTGATCGCTCGTCGCCACGGCAGCGCTGTCCGATAGAAACTAATTAATTGACGGATGTCCTCTCCCTGTCTGACTGGGAGGGGAGAATCAGAAATGAAATGATATTTCCCAAATGGTTATATAGATACTGAGACCTGCTTTCAATCAAGTTCTTGCTAAACTACGATGCTAAACTACGAAGCGCGCGCGCACGCACGCACACGCACACACACACACACACACACACACACACACACACACACACACACACACACACACACACACACACAGAGACACACACACACCGCACACACACACAAACGCACCCCCCTACAAACACGCATGCACGCACGCACGCACGCTCGCTCGCACACACGCCCACATACACACGCACTCACGCACGCGCACATTCTCTCTCTCTCTCTCTCCCTCTCTCTTTCTCTCTCTTCCTCTCCCTGACGCTTAGTCAAAGACAAAATGTACATTTTGTTCCATTGGCACATTCCAGTGTTGGCTCAGCGGCAGGATTATTTTTCCCACAGTGTAGTCGGGAATGGGTGTGTGCATTCAGTTTACTAAATGCAGTGGCGGATCCGGGGGGGGGGGGGGGGTAGGCGGCCGTGGCACCCTCCCCCCCCCCCCCGTCAGCCGTGACAATTTTTTTTGTTTTACTATTCGATGGTTCTTCTTTTCTTGTAAGGTGCATTTTACAATTATCTCACGGGATCGGTGGGTGAGCAAAGTGTGTTCATGGGTCTATAGTCAAATATCCTCCTTTGGCACTCCTTACCTGCACCTGTCACAGTACTTCACGCAGACATAGAGTGCCATGTGCCCCGCACTCACAGGGGATCATGTAAATCAGTGCCTCTTGTTGTGCGATACAATCCTTATTGCATCCTCAGACTGAGGCAGCCATCTGGCAATAAGCCGCTGACTGGTCAACCCCAGCGGTGGAAAAGTGTCCGATCATTGCTGAACTGTGGCCATAGAGTCCGAAATAGCTCAGGCGGTTTACGTCGGAGAGCGAAGGGACTCGCCGAATCCCGTCCCGGCCCAGGCAGCTGGACTTACAATCCAGGGGGAAAAAACGGATTTGTTTAATAGCATGTCCGTTGAAAGGTCTTGGTAAATGAAAGTGGCACAGTTGGAGTGCGCCTGAGTTGATCAGTGTTCAGGTCGTACTCCATAGGCAATATATTTCCCTGTCCCCCATAACCCGAAGGGCCGTCCATGAACACCTCGGTGCTGCGGACGTTAAACCCGAACTATCCTGAACTGTGGCCCAAATCAGTCCCTCAACCAGTCATAGAGTTTCATGTGCCCCTTCAGTCACAGGGGCTCATGAAAAGCTCTTTCTGTGCCATACGAATGGATTTGCATCCTCATACGTGGCAGTCATCTAGGTTTAAGTCTACGCCTGTGTACACGCCAACTGTGATCAGAAAGTGAGAAATCAACTGCGCTGTACTGTGTCTCCCCCATCCAGGGGGAAAAAACGGATTTGTTCAATAACATGTCCGTTGAAAGGTCCTGGTAAATCAAAGTGGCACAGTTGGAATGCGCCTGAGTTGATCAGTGTTCAGGTCGTACTCCATAGGCAATAGATTTCCCTGTCCCCCATAACCCGCCCGTCAGGGCCGTCCATGATCACCTCGGTACTGTGGACGTTAAACCCGAACTAACCAACTAACCATGTGTCTCCCCCTCGTTGAGCAGCCGACTGGCCAGGGTGTCACAGGTAATTGCTAATCCCCTAATCCTATCACACAGTGGGTCTCCAGCCTCACACAGATTGCATAGCTTTGTCTTCCGTAGACATGCACAAGTGCCCATCAGAGTATTAATGCGCGTCATTGATGCGCGTCACCCGAGAGGGGAGGTGTGAAATGTCTTAATTTTGATCAACCTTGATCTAACCCTTAAGTAATCGTCAGTCAGTATAAGAGGTATACATCATGAGTGATAATGACTTTCTGTGATCCGACCCTGTGTTCCTCATATGGAGGAGGTTTGTGGGTGTATAGAGCAGTTTCACAATTTTAACAAATGGCTGTGTTGTTCCTCAGAAGGAGGAGTGTAGTGTAGTGTTGTTGTCAAACACAAGGTGATTGCTCCTGCAGAAACTCCAGGTAGAACATTCTTTTCAATATGAAAATTAACACAATATAAGAATCAGAAGTGCCCGATTACTCTTGTTTTGTTAGGGAGGTGGGTTGGAGGCGGGGAGGAGGTCAAGTGCATGTAGATATGATCAGCCCTTCCTTTTAAACCTTTTAAAAAGTGCCAAAAGATGTGTCCAGAGAAGAAAGAAAAAACGTTTTAACAAATAAAAATCGTAACCTCTGCAAACTCTAAATATGTCTCAGAAAACCCATAACAACATTTTTTTTAAAAATAAAAAAAAAACATGCGTAGAGAGAACGGTTACAACACTATAGTACAATTTTAAAGAAAATCCCAAAAGGAAAAGCATCAAGAAAGAATAATTTCAACACAACGTATTTGTAATTGTTCTTTTTAAGCGCGTTTTTTCTTTGTTATGAATTATGCTCGCCTGATAGTCACTGGTCTAGATTTTTTTTGTATGACACAGTTTGGAAAACGGGAGGGGGGGGGGGGCGGCTGTCGGGCCCCCGTCGAGACACCCCTGGATCCGCGCCTGAAATGGGTTCCTCTGTCTGTGTATATTGCGAGTGTGTGTGTGTGTGTGTGTGTGTGTGTGTGTGTGTGTGTGTGTGTGGAGGGGGGGGGGAGTACTAAAAAGAATACATTTCTTACTTGATCATAAAACCCATGCATGTGATGGACGCATGTCATTTCATTTTTATCGCCATGCATCAAACGCAGCAAGCAAGAGGTCCTCGGACCGACGGCGGCCTTAGCTGGCTCGCGCACGCCAGTGCGCGGGCCAACTAAGGCCGGCGTCGGCCTCAGGAGCTTTTACTCACCGGGTTTATGGTTGCAGATTAAGACACATGCGCTACATATATCGGTGCAAATATGAAGTTATTCTGAGGGTCTACGAAGCTGACTTCGTGTGTAATCAGCTTTATTTTTACAGCACGGTAAGGGCCAGATAAAGAGCAAACATCAAACGAAAGGATTTCCGCTCCAGCACCTACATACATGTGTTAGTACGTGGGCGTGTAAGCGCGTCCACATGACTGAGAGAGAGAGAGAGAGAGAGAGAGAGAGAGAGAGAGAGAGAGAGAGAGAGAGAGAGAGAGAGAGAGAGAGAGAGAGAGAGAGAGAGAGAGAGAGAGAGGAGAGAGAGAGAGAGAGCCGCGAGAGAGAGAGCCGCGAGAGAGAGAGAGAGAGAGAGAGAGAGAGAGAGAGAGAGAGAGAGAGAGAGAGAGAGAGAGAGAGAACGCGTGCGCAACCTGTACACGGTGGCTCAAGCCATCAACTGCCGGAGCACGACCCACACCCCCGACCGGCCAATTACAAGAGACATAGATTCTCATGAGACCCCAAACAGACGCGGGGGCTCATGAGGATCTTTACCTCTTGCTTGCGTCGTCGACATGCCATTCCTCATTCAGAGTTATCAAGAGTGAGTGAATTACAGTCTCAGGTAAATCGTTGATAGCGGTTGGCCGGAAAAGGGTTAACATTAACTATTCGTTGACGTAACGTGTCGCCTTGTTTCATGACCATCCACTGTATGCAAACCAAGGGGAATCACAGCGCTGGACAGACAAACAGTTAGATCCCCTACCCCCACCTATCAGGCACCCAATCGCCAGCCCACAGAGAAATACGCAGGTATAGAATAAGACGATCATTTCCATCCACTGTAGTTGTAGTCAATACAATGTACTTCACTGCCGCTGGACGCAATTTGTATTTATTTATTTATTTATTTATTCCTTTTTAATCAATATAAATTCAACGTCAAAAGTCCCCAGACATCAAAGGAACACGGATACAAAGTCGTCTCAGCAAGAGGCATATATCCTCATGAGCCCGGCGCACTTGCGGGGGCTCATGAGGATCTATGTCCTCTTGCAGTTGCGTGTGTTTGGGTTCTTTTTTCGGCTGTGAAGAGTTTAACTACCGATTAATGTACACTGACCTTTGCGAATATATTTTGGGAATCTGTTCAGATGGCGTCACTTTTTGCCAGCATTATTTTCGTCGCACAACATGTACAGCGGAGTAGGAAGTTTTCCAGGGGAGGTATGGCACACCTTTTAGAACCGGCATCTGACGGAGTTGGGAGTGGTGGAGGTGGGGGTGGGGGATTTGGTGGGTGGGGAGGAATGGTTGTCAAGCGTGACAGGACTATGTCCACTAACAAATAATATCAACATTAAAATGTCGAAACACTAGCGGCCTGATTTTTGTCGCAGAAAAAAAATCTCTTTGCATTTCTTTCCTGTGCTTGTAAGAGGTACAGAAAGCCATTTAGTGGTTGGGGGTAGAGGTATGGCCCAAGTATTGTTTTGTGCAAGTAGGGGAGAGAGGAGGTGTAGGTCTAGTTAAAAAAAGAGGTATGGCGAATTGATAATCTGACCATGCCATGTCTGTACAAGGTCATAGCGGGATAGTTTGGTTATACAATGTCTAGAAAAGGTATGAATAGTCCGTCTTTGTCCCCCACCTTTCGCCCTCCACGGGCTCCTACGTCACTGCATGCGTATAAGTAAATCAGAGTATGAAGGTTTCCATCGCATAGCCCGTTCCACCATAAGAAAGGTAAGTTGCACGCATGAAATTGAACATACATACTGACGAGCAAATAAAATGCGACCATTTTGGAATCATCGGAAACACTAAAATGTTTCCGATGATTCCAAAAATGTCACATTTATTTTGCTCGTCAGTATAGTTCAAAACTTCTAAAGAAATATTTGCAGCCCGCTTGGCTGTCGCTTGCCGCTTGTATTCTACTCATTGCCCATCGTGCGTCCAGCACACGGGACATATTTTCAGAAAAAGTTTGGAAAAAACAGTAAAACTTTGTAACTGTCTTTCTAAGCGTGCTTCTTTCTTCCTTGGGTTATTCTCTGCATTTTACACGCTTGACAGTCACCTTTTTGACGGTCTGGACTTTGTGGGTGCCAATCTAGGAATTACCGTTGAACTATCATCTCAGACATACCAGTAGATTGTTTTGGGTTTAACTCATTCATGACGTGCCACGAAAGAATACAGGCAGACGAAGTTAGCGCTCGAGACTGCGGCATGTCTCGAGCGCTAACTTTGTCTGCCATGTATCCTTACCTGGCACGTCGAGAATGAGTGAAACTTTGAGAGACAGTTCTCGAAATTCTCTCGGTCATAGGTCGCGAAATTTTTTTCTCTCGGGATTCAAGAGTCACTACCCATTTAGATGATTACCGCTGTACTGTCCAGTGACTGAAATAAGAACAAGCTGTTTCTTGTTTCGCTTCTGTTTCGGATTTCAAAGTTTACTTTCTTGGGTTTTCTCCGTGTGCGTATTTTGTTGCGACTGTTGCGAGTCGCTTTGAACTTCCAAGCCCCACGCTTAGTGTGGAATGTTACGCCATTGTGACTCGTCCGGCTTAGTACCATAGCGTGACACTAAGCTCTCAACCCGCCCTTGCCCCTGTGGTCGCAACCAACAGACATACTGTACTGACGAGCAAAAGAAATGCAACATTTTTGAAATCATCGGAAACATTTTAGCGTTTCCGAAGATTCCAATATTGTCTCAGTCATTTCTTTTGGCTCGTCAGTGCCCGGTATATGTATGAGAGACGCCAGGTGCTAAGCACCAAAGATGGTGCAAGATCGAGAGAGGACAAACTCATCAGGCGACACCTTTCAGCTATCATGGTGAATTGAACACACCCGTCAGTATTATTCGCGGGAGATCGATTGCTAATGAAATATATCTCAGTGTGGTGGCTTATCAGTGAGCTTGGCGTCTCTTCCGAAATTGCACTACCTTTCAACCATCATATTAAGCCCATGTTGTACCGTTAACACTGAAGTGAAATTTGTAGCTGGTAGAGCTAGACATTATTCATGAGAGCCAAGAGGAAAACATTCATTTACATCATTTTCAGCTGTCAGGTCAACCAAGGACGTTCCGGTAACGCTTTAAAAAAAAAAAAGGTTTGCAGTGACCGATGTCACAAACGTTTTGTTTCGAATTTTGCCTCATTAACCCCATCACTGCCGAGACGGAGTGAACAACACCCAGCTACAAGAGGCATCGATTCTCATGAGCCCCCGCAGGTGTGGATGCTCATGAGGATATAATTTTATGCCTCTGGCTGACCCCACCTTGAATCCATGTACTTTGGTCGGCTGGGCCTCTTTGCTGTTCTCAAAGATTTTAGAAACAAAAACTACGGCCACTGGCAATGAAGGGGTTTAGATTCAAAGGTACAAAATTAACCCTGTGGGTGTCGGTAGCGGTTTTAGTCGCGATGATTCCTGCAGGAATCTTCGCGACTAAAACCGCCACCGACACCCAAAGGGTTAGCGCATTTATCTTTCCATGTTATTATGTTTTGTAATGACTAGGAACTGCGCGATAGTTACTGCTTTTGAGACAATCACCTTGACTTTGGCTTTGACATGCCTTCCACTTCCTGTTCATTTGCAATTATTGCAATTGTTGTTGCAGGGCGAGGACACAGCTGAGACAACCCCCCCAAACAACAGACCACCGTCACCATGGCTCCCAAAATAGCCGACCTTGAAGAGTTCGTCAAAACCTGGGCGTGGGACACATTTTTACGCACGCGTAGCAAAGAGTACGCTAAACTACGCTACGAAGACGTACGGTTGGAGATCAACTGGTCCAGAGTCAGGTTCAACAGTTCGCAGCCGGAGTACTTCGACGAGAGATTCGCAGAGAGACCCCAGTCGCAGGTAGTGTTCCGGTGAGTCAGAAACGTTCTGGGGTGACATAATGATGTAGACGAATTTAGAGTTTAAATTAAAAGTACACTGACGAGCAAAAGAAATGCGACATCATTGGAAGTTTCCGATGATTCCAATGATGTCGCATTTCTTTTGCTCCCCAGTATATATCTGCGATTTACGCATCCAAACGCTGTTCTAAATGAACTGCTTTGTGAAAATTGTACCATAACTGCCTGCATATTGTGTTGAGTCTCGGCATGCCACGTTAGAGCTATGTCAGTGAATACAGATTGTTCAGTTCAAGAACCATTGAAGTACGCCAGTGTAGTAGGCGATGCTAGATCGAGTTTCCCTGGGATAAAACTGATCTGACCCTACCTGCAAGAGGCATAGATTCAAATGAGCCCCTGCAATTTTGTCTGTAGGGAGACTATACGTGTGTCGTAGGTCATCTAAACTTGTTAGTGTGGCTCTTGTGAATCTGTTGTGTTGTGTTGCAGATCTACGTATGAGAACGGCACTGATCACACTCAGGACCATTCCTTCCAGACGGAGAGAACCACAGTGTCTTGCTGTACCACGTCTGTCAGCAAGGGCTTCACGAAGGGCATGCACCTCGAGGTAAACAACAAAATCCTAGTTTTGTTTGAACCCTATGTGTGTCGGTAGCGATTTTTGTCGCGATGATTCCTGCCGGAATCATCGCGACGAAAACCGCTACCGACACAAAGAGATAAAAAAAAAAAAAAAAAAATCACATTGAGCAAGATAAGCAGATGACCACTGCATTTGCACCACCACACACGAGAATAATAAATACGCGAATAATAAATAAATAAATTAATTAATAAAAAAAATAATAAATTAATAAATTATTTTTGCAATTTGCCGTTTTTTACGAAGCTGGTGGTTTACCTAAACAGTATGATATGGAGGCCTTGTGTGTGAGGTTGAAGGTCCGAAACAAAATGTCGGAACCCCAATCACCTCCACCCACTCCCCAACCCACCCCTGTCCCCGTAACTGACCCGACTCTGGGTATTGGGCGTTGTCTTCAATCTGTTACTTTTTCTGTGGCTGTATAACTATCCCCTTCTGACTGATTGGCCCATGCACATCTGTTGCTGTACGAGGAGTTCAGCAGGTGAAAAGTTTTCCTTGTAACTATAATTCAGCAAATTAAGTAAGCATCTAGGTAAGTGTAATGTCTAGCGTCGAGGAGGTCGTTTGTGTCAGGTCGAAGGTCCCAAACAAAAAGTCGGACCCCCCCTCCCACCCCACCCCCTCTGGAAGTAACTGATCCGCCCCTGCGTTATGTGTTTCTCACACAGCTGAAGCTGGGCTTGCCAGACGAAGTGGCCGGCGCGACAGCAGGGTTCGGACGGGAAGTGCACATGGACTCCACGGACGAGAATACACACGAGGAGATCATGACGTGGAGCATCAACAGTAGTATCTCGGTAAGGCGTCCACCCCCAGTATAAGGTCCTCGGGCCCACGACGGCCGCAGTGGGCCCGCGCACTGCTGTGCGGCCGTCGTGGGCCCGAAGACGTTTTTACTACAGGGGCTCCCACCCACCCCCCACCCCCTCCCGTTTCCTGACACACACACGCGCGCTATAGTCGACATTATGATGATGATCAATGCTGATGATGCTATGATGATAGTCGACTTCATATTTAAAATGTTTGGATGCAGGGAATGTCCGATATAGCAATACTATTGCAGAGTTCCACACCACACCGATTTTTATGTAAATTATTGTGCATTAAACACACACACACACACACACACATCCACACACACATACACTGACAACACCCCCCCTCCCCCCCCCCCCCACACACACATCCATCCATCCACCACCCCACCCACAAACCGGATATATCGCGATCGGCGACATGTTTTCCTCTTTCGAGTTGCACGTAATTTTCAATAGCCAGTCCTGCCCATAGTTCAAAAGGCTTTGTTTTGAGCTATTTTTAGCCACACTGAAGCAAAAATCTCACTGCAGTACAGAGGGACAGTTAGTTGACAGTTACTGGCGTGGAAACGTTTCCTGCAACTGGCCACTGGGTCCCGTGGCTATTTTGTTATGCCCGATATTGACTGTACGTATTCTCTACAGGTGCCCCCTCATGCCCGCACAGTTGCTGAGCTTGTGGTCCGGGAGAGAGAGTTCAACGCCAAGTTCCGAATGAACGTGCAAATCAAGGGTCACCTGATCGTTGTTGTCACCAACCTTCGAGACAACAACGCCTTTGTGCAGTCCATCGAGGGTGACTTCAGGTACGCTTCTGCTCAGTGTAGAAAGCTTTTGTGAAGTTCAGATCCTGATTATACTTAAATATAACATTACTTTGATCAGTTGTTGACAAAAAAAATTAAAGTTGACTTTGATCTGGAGGGCGTGTGTATGCAAGTGAAGATACCCCTTTCTCCGTTTAGTATACTGCGGGTGGAGAAAACCGAAGTTATGGAAGTTGTGCCCGTGAAAATATCTTGATGCAAAGTTTTCAGCTGATCTGGTTTGCAAATATCACGAATCCTGCCTTTGGTCGTTTTTTTGTGTTTTTTTTTCAGCGAGGTGATCAAGACCATGCAGGACAAGCTAGACAAGAACGTCACGTGCAACGGGCGCGTGGTCACGTGGGAGCTGGAGGGCGCGTGCCAGTTCCGTTTCGGCGTGGAGCAGCACGTGCGCTTGCGGGAGTTTCCCCTCAAGGACACGGAACAGTGAGCGGCCCTAGGACTGATAAGTATGTATGAGTCGGTTAACCCCTTCACTGCCATTGGACGCAAGAGTATGTTATTTGATAGGCAGGTGCAGATTCAACTGACACTGAATATCCTGACAAGTCCGCCGGGAACATGGATTGTTCTGGAATGTTTTCTTCATCCTGTGTATGTCAGTGACTCAAATGAAAATGTTTCAAGCCAGTAAACCATTGATATGAAAGTTAATAAGGTCAGCAAGACGCACAGAACCTCATGAGCCCCCCGCATCTGCGGGGGCTCACGAGGTTCTTTGCCTCTTGCAGCTCAGTGGATTGCGTTCGCTTTCTGTCGGCAGTGAAGGGGTTAATGATGAATGTATGCTTGCAGCAAGTGCCGAGCAGACGTCGGAAGATCGATTTTAATTATCTCTAACTTCTCGCTTCAGCGGCTTATGAACGGTATGTCGTTGTGTGAAACGCTCCGGTGAGCCGACTTTTAAAATATATTTTTTACAGGCGTCCTACAATCTGATTTCGCATGGGAAGCGGAGTAGGAAATGATCAAAATGTGCTATTTTGAGGAGTGGTGCTTGTCAGAGTGACTGCTGAAAAAAACCTGTGTTAACTTATACGTCAGTTCAGGTTACAAGCTGTGCATTCCACCCAATCTCAAATTTATGTGCTTAATCCTCATCTTTTTCTTTAAAGCGTCATCTTATTCAAGTCTTGATATTTTTTTCAGCCCTAGTTAGTATCGAAAGCTGTTAAGAAAATCTATCTCTTGACAGCGGCTCGTTTTTGGGACGAACGAAGTACCACGGAGGAGCCGGCTTCGGGCTATTTTGCGTAGGGTTTCTGAACCTGTGTGAATATTCTGAATCCAGTTGACTCTTTAGCTGTCGTCAGAGCCTCTTGTCGGGGTGATTCCTTCAGGAATCACCTCGACAAAAAGCTCTACCGACAGCAAAATGTAGTCTTTATCGTCTGCTAAGTTGTCATGCTTTCCCGCAGTGAGCGCACTATACCCACACGAAGGGTGGGCCGGACAATTCTGCATATGTAGAGAACACACCTACATGTACAAACTGTGATATTAAGGTTTTATCATTTGCTTTCCCATCGATCCAGATATTAACCCTTTGCTTGTGGGTAGCGGTTTCTGTCGCGATGATTCCTGCAGGAATCATCGCGACAGAAACCGCTACCCACACGCAAAGGGCTAATGTGTATCATGATTATTTTATACCTCCGCTATTACCTGGACCTCACTGACGTTGAAACCTTTCGTGTGGGTGCGTGTTTGTGGGTTACGTAATGGAAATGTATGTGCTGTACAGCTAGCAATGTGTGAGACATTGTGACTTATGATGCTAACTTGTGCTGATAGAACGGGAAAAAAAGACGAAAAATGTATGTGTATATCATCTAGTGGATCACGATGCAATAAAGTGTGCATTGGTAATAATCATAAAATAAAAACTTTAGTTTTTCCTGCTGTAATGTACTCTTTCTCCACACCTGCTCTCGCACGCACGCATGCAGAACGATAGAGGAACAATATGGGCAAACACAGTTTAACCTTATGTTTTTCTGAAAATTTTTAACTGGCTAAAAGAATCAGTGAAAAAGGCCAGAAGTATAACAGATGGATTTTACATTAAAAAAAAAAAAAATCAGTGACAGTATAATCCTAAAATAGAAATTAAAAAAAAAAAATAGAGAGAGACAAGCAGCTCAAAAGAGTCAAGCAATACTTTCAAACGTGACAAATAATCACTTCTTAACCTTATGGCTGCTGGTAGCAGTTTTTGTCGCGATGATTCCTGCAAGAATCATCGCTACAAAAACCGCTACCGATATCCAAAGGGTTAATAATATTCTTTTCTTTCAGATCACATGGCTATGTTCATCTTTTCAATAAAGCACACAACCATTAACCCATTCAGCCCTGACGCACTACAGCAGGAGATGGGTCGACCACGGTAATTCAAGGGCAGTCCCAGATTAGCTTGGTGCCTGTCGGCGCCAAGCTAATCTGGCACTGCTCTTGAATTATGGTCAATCCATCTCCTGTAACTGGTGCATAGTCATTAGATGACGCCTCCCAAATTTGGGAAGGGCTTAATTCAGTAGGGCTGAATGAGTTAATGTTTTGGTTGTTACTGACTATACCACTCGGTGGAGAAGATGTATAACTAGGCATCTTTTCTGTGGAACAATAGCGTCAGTGGTTGTTGTTGTTAACCTGAAAGCTTGGGTGCCAGCGTGAAAATTTGAAAAGACTGAAAACGGTCCATGTCAGGGCCAACAAGAGGCAAAAATTCTCGATGAGCCCCTGCAGATGCAGGGGCTCATGAGAATGTATGCCTCTTGCAGATGGAACAGGTTGGCTGAAGGATGTTCAGTCTGAAACAAAAATCTGAAATTCAGCTCTCTTGGATTTTAAAAAAGCTGAATCAGCCTACACGTGAAAGTGTGATCACAATGTCTCTTGGACCCTAATTGCTGTTTAAACAAGAAAAAAATAACAATAATGACAAATGCATACATAATGAAAAGAAACCCTCCTCCTGTGCATGATATTGTAATACAAAGTTTACATGTAGTGCCAGAGACATGATGAATGAAGAAAAGGCGGGTCAAGTACTTCTGTGCTTGGTGGGTACTGCTTATTCAATACTTACAAATAAGGTTACATCCACATCACCCAAGAGATACAATTTGCATATTAGATGCAAAACAAGCAAAATGCCCCAACCCACAAAAGACTGCAAAATAGAAAAATATAAATATCATTTACCAATATCATTTCACAATCCTGTTTTTGTGTGGTGTGTGTGCATGATACAACATGTTTGTCACAAAGGTTATCAACCTTGATCTCTTAACCCTTTGCGTTGGTAGCGGTTTTAGTCGCGATGATTCCTACAGGAATCATCACGACTAAAACCGCTACCTACACCCAAAGGGTTAAGTGTGATCGTGCACAGCATAGCTGATCAAGGGAGTGCACCTGTATGTTCATGCACCCACGGCTATTGAACAAGTAAAGGGAGAATTCCTAGAGACTGTGAGTTAGAAAAAAACAACTCAATTGCAGTTGTGTTCATGAGAAATGTATATGGAACGCCTACAAAAAGATTGCGATGCAGAAAAAAGAACATGGATTTTATTTCTGCCCTACAAGAGCAACAGCCAATTATTGTCCTTGTTTTTAAAAAGCACGATTTTTAATGTATTACACTTCAAATCTATAGCTTTTCACAAAAATGGACAGGGGCCGTATGCTGGTGTCGAAGTTAGTGGATTTATCCCAGGATAAAGCCTATCCTCGATCTAATTTAGCTCTAGGGTTAAAAAGTTCGTATGCACGAGTCCGAGTTAGGCCTATCCTGGCGCTAAAGTCGGGGGGGTCAAACTATCCGGCCAATTTGGTGCTGATAAGTCTGCTAACCCTAGGGTTAGCGGCTGGAACCAAGATGGCGACGAATTTGGACTGATGTACCAGAATAGACGATTCCTTCGGAGAAACCGCATCTTCCGTGACCGCAACAACCTTTTTGACGTGTTTGAAGATGACAAAATTTTCAAGAAGTTTCGCTTTCACCGCGAGGAGATTCTTGCTATCACCGACAGCATAGCAGACGACGTTGAACTTTTGAATCGACGCGGGGCTCTCATCCCGTTCTAAACAGTTCCTAGTTTCGTTACGCTTTTACGCAAGTGGGGCCTTGCAAGACATGGTGGGTGAACTAATCGGCATTGACCTGTCGACCGTGTGCCGCACTTTCAACAAGAAGCTGAGGAGTCAAAGATGCCCCTTCAACAAGAAGCTGAGGAGTCAAAGCGCAATTTCAGCGTCGCCGAACCCCAAATTTTGGGTGTATTCAGTGACGGCACCCAAAGCCGCATCCAGGCGCCCACACAGTATGAGCACGAATACGTGAATAGGAGGAATTACCACTCGATTAACGTTCAAGTAAGTACAATTGTCATAGTTCAAGTTATGTAACATTATTGCATTCTTATTCATACTTACATTATCTGAATATGAAGGCAAATCAGTTACTGTTGTGTCCGTGTATCTGGGATCCTTTTGTCTCAAATTATCACAGTTGTTTACATAATAACTCATGCCAATTGTCAGTTACATGTATGCAAACTCATCAAGTAATCTTAACTCATGGGATGAAATATATGTCACAGTATTGCTATCAGTTTGGATTGCATTAGAAAGAATGTGTGAAAGAAGTGTAACCTCAAACGACCAGTCAGTGTGTATGGGTGGTGGGTATAGTGTCACAACTGCTAAATATTTCACTTAAACTCAAGTGCATTCAGCGACTAGTACTGTTAATGTTTGGCTATGCACAAGTTGGTGAAACTTATGGTTTGTTTTAATATCCTTAACCTGACTAAGCTTGTCTTGACTAACAAGAAAATGCTTAATAAAAACAATTCTTTTGTTTTTACAGGTGGTCTGTGATGCTGATTTGATGTTCTTCAACGGTGTGGCACAGTGGTATGGCAGTGTTCATGATGCTCGCATTCTGAGGGAGTCACGTCTTTTTCAAGACTTTGAAGGTTGGTTGCTTGGTTGTACATAGCTTAATGAAGGCGACACATTGGGACTTTCTGTTATAGTGTACTACTCTGATTATTGTTTTTCTGATAGTTGTTTCTGTTTTAGGCTGCAAAATATGTCCCTATAGTACACTGACCTTGGTTCCCCAACAGCCACCAAAGTTTTCCTAAAGTGTGTCTAACATGTGACCAAAAACAACACACAGAAGACATCAATTCACCACACATTGGGACTTTCTGTTATAGTGTACTACTCTGATTATTGTTTTTCTGATAGTTGTTTCTGTTTTAGGCTGCAAAATATGTCCCTATAGTACACTGACCTTGGTTCCCCAACAGCCACCAAAGTTTTCCTAAAGTGTGTCTAACATGTGACCAAAAACAACACACAGAAGACATCAATTCACCACACATTGGGACTTTCTGTTATAGTGTACTACTCTGATTATTGTTTTTCTGATAGTTGTTTCTGTTTTAGGCTGCAAAATATGTCCCTATAGTACACTGACCTTGGTTCCCCAACAGCCACCAAAGTTTTCCTAAAGTGTGTCTAACATGTGACCAAAAACAACACACAGAAGACATCAATTCACCAAGTAAAACTTTGTCTCGACCCACCGAAAGCATGCAAAGTGATAATGGTGTGTGTAATGCTGCATAACCAAGCCAGATATATGAATCTTGAAGTTCCCTCTGATTCAGAATCTGAGGATGACAGTGAATGACAATGTTGATGCAGACAACGGCAACTCGGAGTCATACGACTCTGATGATGATCGACCTGCAAACTACCACTCCGAGCGTGTGCGGACAGATGCAGGGAAAGCTGCCACGCAAAGATATGTACGTGACTTTTTTACAGAACACAGATGAGTAAGTATACAAATCCCACCTCCCCCCCTCCCAGTATAGTGAAATGAAAAGAGATTATTATTTCTTGCTATATAATGTCTTGCTGCTACAGTATTAACAGCTCTGTGTGTGACCTTTGGTCCTGGTGCTGAACAGGGAGTAAACATAACTGAAATTTACATCAGAAAAATTCAGACCCCCTTTGAATTGATCTTCAATTCAAACTGAGTCTAAAACTTTCTGATGAACTGACCTGACTTTAATTTGAAGTCAGATTTTCATTCCTACCAACATGGTATACTAGCACTCCATACTTTATCTCATTTTCTGAAGGGCATGTACACTATTAACAAAGAACACAAAGTAAACATGAGAAATAATTTTATTACATTTGAATACAAAAATTAAAAGTGGGTGAAAAAACCGACAGACAAAACTATGTACATTAAATGACGACAGTGACTAAAAGGTTGAACGATTAACCCTTTAGCTGTCGGTACTGCTTTTTAGTGCACGAGTTGTGACGTAAGTAGTGTTACTGAGAGCAAAAGGGTAAATGATTAAGTCCTGCAAGATTGGCATTCTTGGTTGAAGAAAGAATCATTGTTCTGTGTGTGTTCACTGGCTTGGTTGATCACACCTTGTTCTGTGTGTGTTCACTGGCTTGGTTGATCACACCTTGTAAGAAGCTTTGTGCTGATACATAACACTCACAATGCTCGTGGACAGTCCTAGTAGTTGTAACATATGTTTGTGAAAACTGCACATTTTTAGGTTGTCGCACTGCTCAAGATGTCTTCACGAACTTGTAACAATTGTCAAAAAGTTTGCGAGACTCTACATGATTTGAGTCAACAACAGATTTTACTATGAAGTACACAGATCCTCCAAAGTGGGTCTACTACCTTCTTGATTATCACATTGTCACAAAGCTTGCTACAACACACGTTCATAATAAAAAGTTCTGACTGAGAGATCAAAAGATTTATCACTTCACTCGCTGAACCATCATCTACTACACACCACTTGACACATGCATAGATCACTTATGAAGTCTTTATAAAACAGGAAAGAAAGCTACCGTATGTGTCCTGTCATCAAAATGTGCATTGTGCTCATGATCATTCTCTTCACTGTTTGCCTTTGGGGTGCACAAATGAGACAGCATTGTAATACATTTTGGCAGCTTTAGAGTGATGTGTTGGCGAAAAAGCACCATCATAGTACTAGTGACTTGCAGAAAAACAATGTTTAGTGTTTAACCCCTTTGTGCATGAAGCGACTGCTACAGTCTACTGTAGGTATCTGCATGCACAAGGGGATTAAATACCATCTGCCACAAGAGCACACAACCACTATGAAAGTATGATGCTTAAAAAAAGAATGTCATTAATGTTCACCATCAAGCACCCAAGATTGAAATTGACTAGGAAAGCACAGTTTTTACACACTGCACTAGCAGTATTTCACCACACCCAATACTTGGTGCACACTTTCTTACACTTCCTGCATTTTCTCAATCTCCATCTTCAACTTTTTTTGGTCAATGTCTCATAGTACAAAATCTTTGCATCCATCATTTTGACTTTCGACTCATTTTTCCGTATTTCACTTTGCAGATAGCAGTTCCATGTCTCTTGACCATCTTCGGCACCAGTATCTGTGACTACATCGGACAAGTTGGTTGCCTGTTGTCACCTCTTCTTGATATTGCCAAGTTCCTTCCTGACGTTAACAGCTGATGACTTCGTCTTTTGGTGCAGTGTTGTGGCAGCTGGAGGCTCCTTTGGTTGCACATGAGCAATAGAACTAAAAGAAGTTGATGTGGTTCCTGAAATATGATGTTGAACAAATTTGTAAGATGGCACAAAAAATGTACTGTGATGGACACTACTTGTAACATATATATACATTATGCTCACAACATGAAATGATGAGAATTAACATATGGACAAAAATCACACAGCAGAGTTATGCTATACTTGAATTGGCATTTTGATGGCTATTAAAATGCTGTAAGATGTACAGTGAGGGAAGAGAAAAGGTGAACATGGTCTAAATGCAAGAGGCATATATCCTCATGAGCCCAGTGACTACAGGGTCTCATGAGGATCTATGCCTCTTGCATTTAGACCACATTGTGTCCATGTTCTTTGGACAGCTGGGGCTCATGAGGATCTATGCCTCTTGCATTAGACCACATTGTGTCCATGTTGTTTGGACAGCTGTGGCTTCTGGTCGTCAGTTAACACAGATTTCAGAAACAAATGCAGTTCACAATTATATTCAACTGAAAAAGCATACCTTGTGGAATGGTGACTGACAGAGTGATAGTGGTTACAGAGATCTGTTGGCACTCTTTCGGCTGTCTATGGGTCACTGAAACAGCAATATAACGCATATTAGGGAGTAGTTAGACCCTTTTGACCAAAAATTATCACACGTATAACGGCATTCCCCAATTTCCGGCACAGAGACACCACAAACACAACGCGCAGTTCACGAGGCCAAGGCAAGGCTGATGCCAAATGGGCCTAAGTAAAAGCCTCCAATGGTGATTCAAATCTGCGAGTTTACATCTTTCCCCTCATAACCCTCATGGTACCCCAAATTTACTGACTGGAGGGTGACATTTTGATGCGTGCGCATTCCGAGCAGATGAATTCGAGCAGGTAGTGATGTCGGTATACAGGTACAGTGCGAAGCCCTTGGCTGTTGTAAGTAGCAACTTCGCTTTAAAGTTTAAAAGTTATATGACAATTGCTATGCAAAGACATTTAACAGCAAGAAAAAAATACATAGTACTAGCCTTTGGGCATGGTAATAGGGATGATGGAACAGTCTTGTGTGAACAGATCCTCATCAAACTACATGAACTCTGAGCCTGGCACCATCTCTTGTCCTTGAGTCTTGCATATGGGTACTGGAGCTGAAATAAACAATGTTTATTTAACACCTTGTACATGCAACCACTTGTACAATAAACAGTACCAGTGGCTGCATGAAAATATGGTTAAAATAGGTATAACGCACACAGTCAACTTTGAGCAAAGTGTACACCTAGATCAGATCTATAGAATTTTGTATCAGTTTTTTCTTGGTGATGCAGTCAGTGGCTTGAGGTCATCGGTTGCTGGCACAGTAGCAGGCAATTTCAACTAAGTTTAATTATGTTGCAAGAAAGATGATTTAAACCCGTTTGTGCACACAGCCACCAGTGATTAAACAGTACCAGTGGCTGCATATAAACCGAGGTTTAATACAACTGAGAAGTATTGTGCACCGAGTCTTGACACTGTGTATATTCATATATTTACTTTTAAAAACAAATATTTAAGTATATTTACTAAATATATGGTACTGACATAAGCTCTCAAGTCCACGGCTAATGTGTCTGTCATCCACACAGGAAATAATAGTGCTATTCACAGGAACATAATTATGGGTTGTATTGTAACAGGCATTTCAAGTTCAACTAGTAAGTAGTATGAAATAAAAGAAGTGCCATTATCTACTGCCTCCAAACATGTGCCATGTGTGTATGCGTGTGTGTGTATGTGTCTGATTAGTAGTATGAAGAAAGTAAGGCCAAACGTTTAGTCATGGAAGGCTTTATCTGTGTCTGCACTCCTAGTGCCCTTAGCATTGATCGAAAGATGCAAGCCTTCGGCGTAGACTGCACAGTAGTAGTATTGTGTAGTAGGTTAGATTTAGATGCCGTTTTTACAAACCCCAGTGAATCTGTAATACCCAGCAAACCAATACTATCTCTTAGTTTGCATGCTGTTGATATGAACTGATGGCTGTCTTAAATGTATATGAAAAATGAACATTTTTAGCGTATATTACATGACGGTTATCCGTTTGTCAGGTCAGCTGGCAGTGAAATGTGGCTCAAAACAGGTCTGTTGATGGGTCGCTGGGAACTCGACCTATGGGAACTCGACCTATGTGCAAGCTGAATGTGCATTTAGTAGTTTACACAGTAAACTGCCATCCCCATTGGAAAAACAAATGCCTTTTCATAATTAAGGTCATTAAAAGTGCAGTTGAACATGAGTGAATACAACAATGACATACACACAGTTATACATGTGTGCAGTTCAACATGAGTGAATACAACAATGACACATACATAACTATTAGGGAGCTTAATCAAATGACTTGCGCAAGGTACGACATGAGGGTTTTTGACTACAGGAGCCATTTTTCTTTGTAAGCTGTCTGTCAGAACGTTCACTGAAAAAAAAATGATGTTTCACTATATTTTGATTTTAAATACAAGGGCCATTTAAACTCAGCAATCAAAATAAAAACACACCTTGCATACAATGCAACCTCGTAATGCATGATACAGACACAACAGTACCAAAAGAAATTATGGAAGTGCTCTACTGCTTTATAAGTTCGGCATTAGAGACATGAGTCTGAAAGAGGTCTAAACACAGTAACTAGATACCAAAACGAAAAATGTGCAAACTGAACTCACCTCCAATGATGCCATGGATGAGGTTTGACTCTGCCCCGATGATCTGCAGAATGGATCTTCATATGGTATGGGCGACGGTGGTTTTCCACCACCGGTTTTCCTCATCTCCCTCTGGCGGTTTAGGACGTCAGTCCTCATCTTTTGTAACTTTTCCTTCACCTCCGTCCACTGGTCGGAGAAGTTCTTCTTTCTAGCCCGCTTCTCGGGTTTTCTTTGTTGTATTGCAAAAATGTGAGAGTATCAAAATCCGCGCGCTCGACAGGAAGTTTACACCGGTAGTTACATTTTTGTAGCGGAGCATGCGCAACGCAGGGGGGATTCCTACTCTTAAAATAGATTTCCGAGTTAGCTATTGCGCGCTCTAACTTCGACTTGTGCATTGCGCTCAAGCATCGCCGCTATCTTCGCGATAACTAGTCCGGGTTAAGACGCTAACTTGGAGTCAAATTATCTTCGACTCCAGCATCCGGCCCCTGATTGGCTAACATATCATTGTAGGGCAGAGTTCATAACTGAAAAGTAAAGGGAGAGTACCTACAGAAGACTGTGATGTGCATTTTAAAAACAAAAGAAGATGAAAATGACAGCAGCTGTGTTACTGGAAAAGTAAAGGGAGAGTATAGTACTGGGGGTAATGTTGCAGTAATACTGAGCCTGCGTAGTTGTAACAAAACTGCAATGTCCTCTTTTATGCTAGTGTTAATCCTGCTGAAAACATATTCTGAAAAAAACGTAGTTCATGAACTCCTAAAACCATCACATGCTACAACAGCATGCATGTTGACAATAATATACTGTTCAAGGGTGATGTCAGAATATTCTGACATCACTCTTGAACCATCATGGTCGATCCATCTCCAAAACTATGACATAGATCTAAAAAAATATCTTGAAATTGACAATTTCATCTTCAGGATGTAAAGAGTTAACTGTTTTGACATTTGTTCTTTGAGAAAAGTAAAAAGTTGTGATCATTTTGGTGGTCATGCATATGAATGAACAGCCAACCTTGCATTCCTTAAAGACTGAAGTAATCTTAAGGCGTACAGTCAAAAACGTAGTTCATTAACCCATAAAGCCATAACATGCTACGACAGCATGCGGGTCGACAATAATATACTGTTCAAGGGTGGTGTCAGAATAGCTTGGCGCCTGTACAGTCAAAGCATAATAAAGCCACCTGCGTATGTTGTAAATAACATGATCATCAACTGACCAATATCACAATCGAAAGGTTCACTCCTCTAACAAAAAGGTGTCAAAAAGTCATTAACAGATTGTCCAGAATGTTGATATATGAGCACAATCAGCTGTACAATGTACAAAACAATCTTCACTTCTTGTGCACAATACTGGCAGTGCATGCACAAGGGGTTCATTTAAAATATATAACATATTGAGTATGCATGTACAATCACTTGCAACACAGTGTGCAGACATTCATGGAATAAAGCCAACACACAATGTTAGTGCAAACACCAAATAATACAGCAAGTAAAGGTTACAGTTACTTGGGGAAAAGAAAAAAAAATCTGGCAGCTGGCAGTTCTAGTCCTGTTTTTGAGGTTATTTTCCAGTAACCATAGTCTACAAAACTGAACTCTAAACTAAACTGCCAGACATGCTTTGGCAGGTGAAAAGGAGCAGTTTTACTCTTGATTTGCGAAGATGACTGAATCCCTGGCAAATTCAATGCAAAATAATCCAATCAATGGATATAATTGGGGACAGCATGAGGCAAAGAACGACATGAGCCCCCGGATATATGGAGGCTCACGTCGTTCTTTGCCTCTTGCAGTTGGGTGAGGTTCACATTTTCCTGGCAATAAAAGGGGGAATATAGGCTAAAGGGGAATAGATCCTTGTTTGATTTACACTTTCACATATTGACTTTGCACATGTAGACACTGTTACTGTAAACAGTTCCTGCGGCAGTATGCACATGAGAGTAAATCAGTTATGACAGACTAACTTATGGTGTTTTCCTGTCCATGTCTATTAGTCCTCCTCTTCATCGCTTAACTGCTCGAGCCCACGCTGCGACAGCTGCACAGCCCATGATCCCTCCCCGTCCTTCAACAGTGTGATTACCACCTTGCCTTTCTCCGCCTGAAACACATCACTTTAACATTCTATGTGTTCTAATGACAGTGTTCTCAAGCTACTGAAAACGTTTTTTTTTTTTTTACCCATTTAGCCCTGATGTACTACAGCAGGAGATGGATTGACCATGAGAATTCAAAGGTAGTGCCAGATCAGCTTGGTGCCATCAGGCACCAAGCTGATCTGGCACTTCCCTTGAATTATCAAGGTCAATCCATCACCTGCAACTGGTACATAGGTGTTTGTTGACACCTCCAATGTGGGAAATATGGCCTTGGAGTTAAATGGGTTAATTCCATTTTGACATCACCCTAACTGTAAGTACTAACTGTAGCTAGGTGGGTATGTTTGTAACTATTGCATCCCTGTGGCTGAGTCCAGGAACTATGTGAAGAAAGAGGCTTTCTGCTCAAAATTCATTCACACCAAATAATTAATGACTTTACAGATCTATGTCTATAATGATTTGTACCTGTGGGAGTTCAGTTCTCATAATCGATCCATCTCTCACTAGCCACACTGGTTGTCTCCCTCGAATCTAGGGAGACAACCAGTGTTCTCACTATCTTCTCTTCACAGTAAATGTAATAGTGACTAATACATGTGATTTTGTTCAGTAAACGTTTTAGAAGTAATTGTGAAACATACTATTATTGAATTTGGGACTTCCATGCAAGGTATTATAGATATTCTCATTTTGCTATCAGTATCATGTCAGCCAAATATAACAGTTATAATTAACCCCTTCACTGCCGATAAAAATGATCCCACTGCAAGAGACAGCAGTGGTGGGGGCTCATAAGGATCTATGCCTCTTGTGCTAGCAATACTTTGCACCCATGTTATGTGGATGGCCGGGATGACTCTGGAAACACCAAGATCTGTGTCCACTGGCAGTTAAGAGGTTAACTCATTCAAGACGTGCCGCCTCCGGGATACATGGGATAAGCCGCATATCCGGAGGCGGCACGTCTCGAAATGAGTTAATAGTAGGTAATTAGTAACAGTTTGTACTCACTTTCCACGTACACTGGTCCTTGATAATCTTTCCTGGGAGTTTCCTCACAATTTTCCTGAACGTTGTCTCCGAGTTCTTGCCCTTCACTATGGCCGTCATGTCCAATGAGCTGCCACGAAACAGGAAAATAACAAATGACAAAGCGAAGGTGAACCAAGCACTGGTAGATGCAGTACACATACCAAGGGAAGTTACAAGGCGCTGGACACTTAACCCCTATCATGCTGAGGCTAAAATTCTTCAAATTAATTTGTACACTGCCATATGCAAGCTACATAATAGTACTTACAGATAAGGACATAGACCAATGGCTTTAGTTCAAGGGTGGTGCCAGAATAGCTTGGTGCCTCTAGGCCCCAAGCTATTCTGGCACTACCCTTGAACTATTTTAGTCAAACTTATTTCTCACACTGGTGTATTCCGAATGATATGGGTTAAACAGTTAGATCCCCTGATCTAACTGTTTATGTGTCCAGCACTGTGTGATTTCCCTTGGTACATGTGCAAAGAGAGAAGTCTGGAGATCTGACATTGCGTTTGCCCAGTGCTGTATGTGTATTAGAAAAATAAACAATTTCCACGTGGAAATGTGTAGTTGGCAGCAAATATGGAGTGGCTTTCTGTTTGTGTCTCTATCATCACCATTAGTCACCAGTATTCACACCATGCCTCAACCACTGACAAAGGATGTGAAAATATATGTGAACTTAATTTAACAAAACTGTTATTTCCTTTGTACAACATTTGTTATAAGCAAAACCATTGTACATAACATAGGAAAGAAAAATGCATTATAAGTTGTATTTATATTATAAGTATCTGAATTTGTTATAACTTAACCAATTACATCATGAGAGTGAGACTGATTTGTAAAAAGAATTGCTTATTGTCCTGTGAATGCTCTCTTCCTCTCTTGGCTTGACTTCGCGAATGAAGATTCTATTGGGCTTGCCCACGTCGTCTGCAGGCATGTTTGTGGCTGCAGAGGCCAATCTGGGACAGGCAGTGTGGCTGCAGGGGAAGGTCTGGTCAGGGTTCTGAGTTACGACAACTCTGTTTTTTCTCCTGAGCCGCTTGTCCTTAAGGTTAGCTCTGCGAGAGTCCTAAAAGGAGACGGCTGCCTTGTAAATGGTGGAGCACCAGGTGTCGCGGTCTGCAGCAAGCGAAGACCACTGGTGGTGGTCGATTTGGCAGGCACTAAGTGACTTCTTGAGACCGTCTTTGTATCTCTTCTTTGGTGCCCCTCTGTCTCGGTGTCCAGTGGCGAGCTCGCCGAAAAGAGTGATCTTGGGTAGGCGATGATGCTCCATCCTGGAGACGTGCCCCGCCCAGCGAAGCTGTGTCCGCAGCAGCAAAGCCTCGATGCTCACAGTTTCCACCTGTTCAAGGACCTCGACGTTGGTGACATAGTCACTCCGGTGAATGCTGAGGATGGTACGCAGGCAGCGCTGGTGAAAGCGTTTGAGGAGTCGTAGTTGGCTGCGGTAGAGGGCTCCGTTTCGGAACCATACAGCAGGGTGGTGAGGACGACAGCTCTGTACACGCTGATCTTGGTGCCTTTTTTCAGCTGTTGATTGTGCCACACCTGCTTGAATAGTCGCCCGAAAGCACTGTTCGCTTTTGCCAGCTTGTTGTCCAGCTCCTTGTCCAGCTTGGCGTCTGACATGATGATGCAGCCAAGGTAGGTAAACTGGTGTACAGACTTCAGTTCGGACTCGCCGATGATGATGTGGGGAGGGCGATGCTCTTCCCTGGGTGCCGGCTGATGAAGGACCTCTGTCTTTTTCAGACTGACCTAGAGTCCAAAGAGCTGGGCAGCATCTGTGAAGCAGGACGTGATGCGCTGCAAGGCTCTCTCTGTGTGTGCAATGAGGGCAGCGTCATCAGCAAAGAGCAGCTCATGAATCAGTCGGTCTAGGGTTTTGGTGTGGGCCTGCGGTTGTCTGTGGTTGAACAGGCTGCCATCGAGACGATACCTGATGTACACTGCGTCGTCATCGTCGAGGTCCACTGTGGCCTGTTTCAACACCATGCTAAAGAAGATGGTGAAGAGGGTCGGTGCCAGCACGCAGACCTGCTTCACGCCGTTGCGAATGGGGAATGGTTCTGAGAGGTCACTGCCTTGCTGGTCCTCGTGCAGCTGGACGATCATGCTGAGGAACTTTGGGGACAGCCAAGTCGCTCCAGGATCTGCCACATGCCTTGCCTGCTCACAGTGTCGAATGCTTTTGTTAGGTCGACAAACGTTACGTACAGCCCTTTGTTCTGCTCGCGGCACTTCTCCTGAAGCTGTCTCACACAAAGACCATGTCGGTGGTACTCCTGTTGGCTCTGAAGCCACACTGGCCCTCTGGGAGGTGGTCTTCAGCGATGGCAGGTACCAGCCGATTCAGGAGCAGCCTTGCGAGAATTTTCCCAGCAATGAACAGCAGGGTAATTCCACGATAATTAGAGCAGGCAGACTTCTCTCCTTTGTTCTTGTACAGGGTCTGCATCACGGAGATCCTTTGGTAGTGTTCCTTTCTCCCAGCAGCATAAAAAGAGGTCGTGGAGCTTGTTGTGCAGTGCTGGGCCTCCATGTTTCCAGATCTCTGGCGGGATTCCGTCAATGCCTGCTGCTTTGTCACTCTTGAGCTGGTGGATGGTTGTGAGGGTCTCTTCGGTGGTGGGCGGTTTGTCCAATTCAACCTTTAGTGGGAGGTGTGGGATTTGGAGGATGACTGTTTCTTGAACAGTGCGCTCAGCGCTGAAGAGGTCCTGAAAGTATTCCGACCAGCGGTTCAAGATGGAGGTATTATCTGTGAGGAGTGCCTGTCCATCAGCGCTTCGCAGGGGACTTTGTACCAGGTGCCTGGGGCCAGACACTGCTTTCAGTGCTTCGTAGAAGCCCCTGTAGTCACCATTGTCACCACTCGTTCTGGAGCTCTCTAAGCTTGCGCTGGAGACTGCTGCAGATGAGGCGGAAGGCAGACTTCTTCACAGGGCAGGAAGGCTGGGCTAGGTGGGCCTGGTGGGCGGCTCTTTTTTTTGCCAGAAGTTTCTGGATCTCTACGTCATTTTCGTCAAACCAGTCTTTGTTCCTCTTTCTAACAAAGCCCAAGACTTCCACAGAAGATTTTACAATAGCAGTTTTCAGTTGTTCCCAGAGTGTTTCAGGGGAGGAGTCTGCTGGATCAACTGTGTCTTTGAGCATGCGCTGTAAATATGTCTAAAGGGCAGCTTTCTTGTCGTAACGCTGAAGGCTGGTAACATCAAGCTTTTTCTTGGGTTTCAGCTTGAGGCGGAGCCTGAGTTTGCAGCGGACAAGGCGGTGGTCAGTGTGGCACTCTGCGCTGGGCATCACTCTGGTGAGGAGGACGTCACTGCGGTCCCTCTGACGCACTAGGACATAGTCGATAAGGTGCCAGTGCTTGGAGTGAGGATGCATCCAGGTGGTCTTTTGACTGTCCTTTTGCTGGAAAGTAGTGTTGGTGATGACAAGTTGCTGCTCTGCAAAGAACTCCAACAGTAGGCGGCCATTGTCATTGCAGTTCCCAATGCCATGCTTGCCGAGGACTCCTTTCTGCTTGGCCCACACTGGCTGTGAAGTCGCCAAGGATGATGACTTCGTCGTCTGCAGGGGTGCTCTGTAGGAGGCTGCGCAGGTCAGAGTAGAACTTGTCTTTTTCTGCAGGCTCTGCCAGGAGGGTTGGGGAGTACACACTGAGAAGGGTGATGTATTGCTGGTGTCTCAGTGGGAGGCGCATGGACATGATGCGGTCAGAGTGACCCGTTGGTAGGTTTTCCAGCTTAGCCGCAATGGGGGTCTTGACCATGAAGCCCATGCCTGAGAGTCGTCTTTCTGATGCAGGCCTGCCTGACCAGTAGAGGGTGTAGCCAACGCCAAATTTTTGGAGGCTGCCTTCCTCCGGGAGGCATACTTCGCTGAGCGCGGCGATGTCGATGTTTAACCTCCGCAATTCATGGGCAATGAGGGCGGAGCGACGTTCAGGGCGTCCGCTGTCTGCTGTGTCGAGCATGGTTCGGATGTTCCAGCATGCTACGTTGAGTCCGGTCGTGGTTGTCATGAGAGTGGATCCATTGTTTTTTCTTGTTTTCTGACCGCAAGAGAAGATGCCCGTTGACCGCGGCTAGCCAACTGGGGTTACGAGGGGATGAGCTTTGGTTAGGCCACCTTTTCTAGGCCCCTCTCCGTGTGGAGCAAGCAGTGCTGTCCCTAGAGAAGGCTGCTTGGTCGTTCAGGGTGTGCCGAGCGACGTTGTCATCCCCAGGTCAACATCAGGCGACCAATATCCTGAACCGCCTGCATGCAGGTTTGAAACTGTGGCTTCCAGTGACATCTTTCACCTGTCGTTTTACCCATTGCCCATCGCTACAGGACTTGGAAAGGTCGGTGTCATGGTTCGTGGGCGTTTCCTAAAGCCTGCGCGGTGGAGCTTTTTGGTGGAGTGCAGTGTGCGCAGTACTGGCCCCACCCTTTAAACCTTTGGTGCGTCTGCCATGGCCTAGCAAGCAGGGATGGTAGCATCGAGGTCCTCGGGTCGTAGGTTTTATATTAGACTGTCCTTGTCCTAGTCTCTGGCTCAAAAACCTTCCCCGGAGACATGGGGGCTTTGATGTCAGGGTTTTCCTCCCTTAGCCTTTCCGCAGCCAAGCGGGCAGGCCTGAAAGGCAGCAAGACAATGATTTATTTTTGAGGTTCTCT
The DNA here is from genome assembly GCA_036245525.1 of Semisulcospira habei. NCBI lineage: Eukaryota > Metazoa > Mollusca > Gastropoda > Semisulcospiridae > Semisulcospira > Semisulcospira habei. The sequence continues at coordinate 60,317,733 of BTPG01000006.1, forward strand.
CCTCTAGATCTGCCGTGTTTAGCCTGGGGGCTAGTGCTGCCCAGTTTTTGGGGTCACCTCGGAGAGGATGTGGCCAGGGACCACGCATGGAGGGTCTTGGGATAGAGGGATGCTATGCTAGTCCGGAGGGATTACACACGAGGGTGCCTCACAAAAGCCGAGAGGCCCTAGACTAGGGTAATCCCAGGGGAAGCGCTGTAAGAGTTCCCCACTATCCGCACCACCAACTCGTCTCCTGGGGTCTCCACCCTTTGAGTCAGGCAGAGACCCCCGTGAATGCTAGTTGCTACATTACAGATTAGGACATAGACTGAGCATTTTAGTTCAAGGGTGGTGCCAGAATAGCTTGGCACCTCTTGTGCCAAGCTATTCTAGCACCACCTTTGATTTTGAACTATCATAGTCAATTTAATGTTTCAAGCAATGGGTATTAAATAGCCCATACTGTTTGTGGGTCTGCTCCCTAGACACACCCACTCAGAGAGTATACCACAAGTACATGTCCCCCCCCCCCCCCCCCCCCCCCCAAGCATCTTATTTGAATAGAAGTGCACCTGTACTGCACTCCCCAAGTAGATCTATCGCGGGAGTACACCCATAAACGGTACTGGCGAGGTAAGTAAAGTTGACTGTAAATCATTCAAGATTACCTTTCACCAAACCTGACTGACACACTTCCATTCTTGACTGTTTTGCTGACGAGTCCTGATACTTGAAGTCCATCGACTAGACACGTCAAAATCACCTTGTCTGAGCCTTTTTCCACTGCACTCGCTGAGCAAAGAAAACATTACAAAATACAAGTGAACACTACAATGATCTACAGAAATACTGGGATGCACATGCAGTTTGAACCAAAGGTGTACTGAAAGTTTTGACCATCTATCAAAACTATGAGTATACTTGCATCTATGAGTATGACACACAAATGAAAATCACTGGCAATGCTTACGGCTGGTATACCTATAAAATTATCTCTATTATTATCAAAGTGCCAAATGATGTAAATCATATACAGTAAATGGTACAGCTAACATCAAAGTTAACTCCTTAGGCCCTAAGGACACAATTATCAAATTTTTGTAGGTATCCTCTGAGGTCAGAATCACAGTTCTGGAGACAGATTGACCATAATATTTCAAGGTTTGGTGTCAGAATAGCTTGGCGCTGGAAATATCATGGTCGATCCACATCCTGTCGTAGTCTTTGAAGGATTTAAGTTAAACTGAAAAGTTTAAGGGTTAATACATACTTGTTGCAATTCTTTCCCCTTCGCCTGCCATGGTGCATGAAACAACTCAATCTTCTCAGTCTCAGATGTCAAAAACTCTTTCTTTGTGCAGCACAGCTTATCATCTCATTCAAGCAAAACTTGAGGTTTACTGCATAATCTAAAGGAAGCCATACAGTGCACAAATTACAATCCAGTCATGTTGATGCACACTACACATGAATTAAGAATGTGGATAAAAGTATGGGCTAGCATCCCCCCCCCCCCCCCCACACACACACACACACATCCCAAACACCTGCTGGGTTGACACATTAAGTTAAATTGCTGCTGGAAATCAACCATTTCACTGCTATGATTGTATGTCTGAAATCTGTCCCTTGAAGAATAGATACAAAGTGGTTTCAACAAGAAGCATAGATCCTCATAAACCCCTGCAGTTGTGAGGGCTCATGAGGATCTATAGTGGTGTTCATCTTTTCTCGCCAGTGACGGGGTTATAACTTTTCTAGGCCATTGCCAGAAGTGTAAACCTGTGAATGAAACATGTATGTGTGGTAAAAATGCCTTGTACACGTTTTTTTTATCGTTTTATTTTTCTTTTCTTTTCGTGTCAGTGTGCTCACTGAGGCTTACTGCATAGTTCAGCTATTTTTGTCTCCTGCAAGCCTGGCCGGAATTTAGTGTGTATTTACCGCCAGTAGTAAGAGGCGAGAATGTGTAGCACAGCACAACGTGTAGACAAAGGCCAGATGTTGTACTCAGTGACCGCACCTCGCCTAGGGTCGGTTTCTCCCTTCTTTTTAGAGCTCTGCTACGATGCCAGACAGCTGGTTACTGCGGAGTATTTTCCCTTGACAGGAGATTTGATTTGGGTTGTTAACTACGTAGTCTTGTAAAAGTACGATTTTTCATCTGCAAGAGGTTTTTGCAACAATATAGTGTTTGATGTGCTCTAAGTGTTGGTAATAGTTTTAGAATTTATGAAAGTGTATTCAGCTAGGAAAGTAATGATCTATCCCATGGAAAAGTGCTTCACCATTTTGTAACACGTAATGATTTTGGTCGGGCGAGCGACTTTCCCTTTTTGTTAGCTGCTGTCGGCCTTTGGCTTAGACGGCGGTGTGGTACCTGTTCTGCGGAGATAGGTGGATTTGAGCGGTTGTTATCCACGATCGCTTCTACAGTTGCTGTTTCGACTTTGCAGTTTTTCCAGAGTTCTCTACAAACCAGCATTTTGGACTCTGTCATTTTTCTGAGCCCTCCTTTGAACGGGAATCCCAGACTGTCGTTTTTTTGGGAGTCTTGGGACTTTGCCATTTTTCTGGCGGCTCTGCTTTGTAACGGGCGCTTCGGACTTTGCCATTTTTCCGAGGTTTCTCTTTTACAAAGGGCGTTTTAGACTTAGCCATTTTTTTGGAGTCTTCGGACTCTGCCATTTTTCCGAGGTTTTCCTTTATAACGGGCGTCTCGGACTTTGTCGTTTTTCTGAGGCTTCCCAATATCAAAGGACGTTTTAGACTTAGCCATTTTTGGGGAGTCTTCGGACTCTGCCATTTTTCTGGAGTCTTCCTTTATAACGGGCGTCTCGGACTTTGTCGTTTTTCTGAGGCTTCTCTTTATCAAAGGACCTTTTGGACTCTGCCATTTTTTTCTTAGATAGTTATCCTTTATAGCGGGCGTCTCGGACTTTGTCGTTTTTCCGAGGCATCCCTTTACAAAGGGCGTTTTGGACTCTGTTATTTTCGGGGCTTTTCTTTTGTAACAGGCGCCTCGGACTCTGTCGTTTTCCGAGGCTTCCCTTTTACAAAGGAGTGCTTTGGACTTAGCCATTTTTGTACAGGTCTTCTTTTAACAAAGGCCTCTCTGACTTAGTTACTTTTATAGACTTTCTTTTATAAAGGGCACTTTGGACTTTGTTATTTTTGCCGAGGCTTCCTTTTATCTAATGGCCTCTCCGACTTAGTTATTTTACTAGATTCTCCTTTGTTTGGACTTTGTCATTCTGTTTAGAGACACAACTTAGATATTAGTACTGTGCTGCGCTACTGTAGTAACGTCTGAGTACATTGTGACCAGCAGAGAATATATTTTTCTCAAACGGCCTCAATGCCGGGGCATTTGTTGTCGCTTTAGCCTCATTAGCCTGTACTGCAATATATATACGAAATGCGATCTTCGTTTCACATGTTTTATTGTAGTTAGTATCGAGTGCGAGTGACTGTGCTTGTGTGTGTGAACTTGGCATCCTGACACGAGCAAACATTTACATACACATTCACCGGTCACACAAACATTGCACACGGTCAGCGACGCTACAGATTTTGGTGTCGAAGGCTGGGGTGAGGCGACACTACATAATTTTGGTGTCAGAAGGGCGACATTACATATGTACCCCTTTGTTCCAATATTGTAAATCCTTACAGTTACGATATTCGAACCGAAAGCAACGCTACACGTTCATGGCCCAAACATATGTTGTCACCGCGGCGCTAAGGTGATTTTAAAGACTGAACACCAAGTGGGGTCTGTACAAATTTTGACCCCACCGCGATGCAAAACCACTATAAAAATCATAGACTGATCGAGGGTTTACCAAATCATTAAACCCAAATGATTTCTAATGTTAATTCAGTAACCACCTTGTGCATGTAGCCATTGGTCTCACCGATCGCTGCAAGGGGTTAACGGTGAGGAACGCGATTGTTGCCGATCCTAGCAAGTGCTCCAGTCTAGACAGTCAAGTGCAACAAGGAAGACGGCCATTCATGGCTTGGGTATGTTAAAAAAAATCAAAATAAAAAAAAATCTGATGAAGCGAACAAACCTTGCGCAGAAAATGTGTCGAGGACATTCCAATCAGCTAAATCTCATAGTTGTGGTTGTACAGATTTCCGTGAAAATTCTGGAAAACTGCACTTCTGAAAAATCGACGCAAGACCACGGCCTGTGATTGAAGGGAGCGCACTGTATTTGCAAGAAATGTTGGGCTTATACTTTTTATTGCTCTCCCTTGTTATTCATTTCCTCTGTCTTACTTCAGTACGATGGGTACGTCCGCTGAGTAGGGTCAACATAAACGCCCCAACCTTCAGTGACTGATAACAGCGTAGCATTATCTTTGGACCAGTTGCATAAGTGAGCTCAGTCCTGTGACACTAAGCAAGGTGCTCCGCGATCGCGGAGCACATGACTTGGCTCACTCATGCCGCAACTGAGTTGACCCTTGCTCCGTTTGGCTAATAACACGCCGTGGCGATGAGAACATGTGTTTTTTTGCATGGTGTTTACGGTCACTGTCAGTGCCGGGTGCCGGACGTGGGCCAGGGGTGGATCATGTACTAGGCCAACTGACATCATGACCTCAGTTATACGAGTCCCGCGGCGGCTCGGCTTCAGCGCCGGTACGGACTCAAACTGAACCAAACAAAGAAGCAACTGCAATACCGGCCGCACTCTTTTTTCTGAGTATCATCTCTCATGCATTTTCAGTATATGTTTCACTAGTTCCACACAAAGAAGAAGAAAACTTGTGAAAACCGAAATAATTCTCTAGTACTGTTTCATAAGACAGAGCTGTATTTCGCCGGGATGGCGGCTTTTATTTTAAAAAGAAAAAGAAAAACCTAAAAAAAAAAAAAAAAAAAAAAAAAAAATGCACACGGCAACGATAAAAAAAGCCTGCACACCAACGTGCTTTAAAAACGGATTATGATCGGATGAATCTTTGAAATATTTTATGTTATTGTATGAATTCGCTCGGGCCAGACTTCACGGTCTTGATGAGCCCATAATGATACGCTCCATCGATGAGCTGGCCGGGTCTTCTGGTTCACCAGCGGCACGGCCCCAGTGAGCAAAACAGGTTCTCTGGGGCCGACGTTGGCCGCAGTTTTCCGCGCACAACCAGGGTGAGGCTGTCGTCGGCCCGGCCCCAGACCTGTTGCTTATTGGGTAGGAACCGAGAAAGCCTGGGACGCTAATGCAGATCTTCGGGGCTACTATAATATTGCAGATTTACATTCGAATATGTGATACACGCTGATTACAATATCTCGGACTTCTCATCGATGTCACAGCAAGCGGAATCCAACACGGCACAGAAAACGCGCAGGAAAAAAAAAAACATGTTTTAGTATATGATCACCGGCAACACAAATCATTATTCACAGTGGCACAATAACAACCGACCGATCTAAAACAAACAAGCAAACAAACAAACAAACAAACAAAGCCCTTTAATAAACTGCTAGAGCTCCGACATGTCACAGGATTAGCATTTGACGTTTAGTCTTGCCAGCGCATACGTGGCACCACTAAAACTAAATTCAAAACTTAAATAACCTATTTAGCCCCAACGCCCTACAGCAGGAGATGGATTGACCATGATAATTCAAGGGTAGTCCCAGATAAGCTTGGCGCCTAGGCGCCAAGCTCATCATAGTCTTGGACTAACCTTGAATTTTCATGGTCAATCCTTCTCCTGTACCTGGCACTTAGTATTTAGGTGACACCTCCAAAATTTTGGAAATGCGGCCGTGGGGTTGAATGGGTTAAATCCGTCAAACAAATTCACTGACTCGTAAAATTTGGCTCATTCGAATTTTCTACTCAAGCGGATAATCAGACATTGACCTGAGGACCTTATAACCCGACTGCGTTTAAACGCTGATGTTGAAAGAATTATACATATTGGCTTCATAGTTAGAAGCTGTCAAAAAACGCCAGAATGATCGAACGACTATATAATTATGACATAAATGACCAGATGCCAGTCTCTGAGTCTGGCACGTTTGGAAAGAATGTAATCAGGAACAGTTTTATACAATTGTACATGTAATTCTACCCTGATTTGACAAAGGCCAACTTTTGGGGACAAAAGCGAGCGACGCATAACAATGAAAATGTCACCTTTCTTTTATATATATATATATATATATATATATATATATATATATATATATATATATATATATATATATATATATATATATATATATATATATATATATATATATATATATATATTAAATGGACATGCTTGGGTCTGCCAAATGAGGACACAGTCAGTTTGAATATATATACTGATAACAAAAGAAACGTTAAATTCGAGTGTATGTAGTATTTGTATGATAGATTCACGAAAATACAAGTTACACCATTTTTGATAGCCAGTGTACGAGCAACAACATGTAAGAATGCAGTCACCGTACTGTAGTAACAGTGTTGCCCTCCCTATGCACGAGGCACACGTATTGGTTAGGACGCACGGCGTATGCTTTCCACGCACTTGCATACACTGCAGAGAGATGATGGGTCATGAACTGTGTTCAGCAATGCAAGGCAATAAAAAAATCAGCAGTGTTACGCCTTCTTTCACTTTTGCCGTTGCCACATCAACCATGCCAAGACTTAGTGCTCCCCAACGAGAACGAGCTCCTGGGTGTTTGGAAGCCGGAGTATATCCACAAGCTGTGGCAGTGGCCTTTAGATGTCACATTTCGACTATTTACAGGCTGCAGCAACGCTATCATGCCAACGGGTCTTCTGCTGACGCTCCCCAAAGCGGATGACCACGTATGACAACTCCACGGCTAGACCGCCACATTTTCCAGGCTCACGTGCGAAATCGCTTTCAACCGGCCGAGGAAACATCAAGAGAAGTTATCGGCAACCACCAGGCACCCATCAGTGGCCAGACAGTGCGACGACGGCTAGAGGAGCATAATCTGCACAACCGCCGTCCAGCCCGTAGACCTGTTCATACTGACCGTCATCGCCGTGCACACCTACAGTGGTCACAGGCTCATGTCGACTGGACCTGGCGACAGTGGCAGAACGTCCTGTTCACGGATGAGAGAACTGCATCAGCCATAAGAGTGTGGCGGAGAAGGGATGAACGCTATGCTGATGGCTGTGTGCTGGAGAACAATGCCTGGGGCGGGCAAAGCGTGATGATTTGGGGTGGGATTACCCTGAACCAGACAGTAGCACCTGTGTTCTTCCGTGGACTCGTACCAGATCGCGGAAATGGCATCACAGCTTAGCGCTACACTGAGCAAGTATGTCCTGCCATTTTCTCAGGGACGCAGTAACTTCATCTTGCAGCAAGATAATGCGCGTACACACACTGCACGTATCACCCAGCACTTCTTGCAGCAGCACAACATCCCAGTCGTGGCCTGGCCTGCCCGGCTCAGCCCGGACCTCAATCCCATCAACTCGAACATCTCTGGGACCAACTGCAAAGGGAGGTCAACGCTGTACGCCCCAGACCAACGACAGCCGCAGAACTGGAGAATACCATTGTCCAGACCTGGAACAACATCCCCAGAGCAGCTGTCAAACGCCTGATGCTCTCTATGCGCCAACACTGCCAAGCCGTCTTCAACGCCAATGGGGATCACACGCCATATTAACTTTGTGCTGTGCCATGCTTGCTCCAAATACAGAATAAACTTCCACACTGATTAGGCTGGTGTCCATGATTTCATTCCCAAAATGTCGATAACATCCGTTGTATGGTTTTTCCGAAACCGACTTTGAAATTTTGGATTAAAAGTGATTTGAAGGGGCTACTTCGTGTTTCTTTTGTTGATCAGTATATGTAAGACAACATATTCCTGAGCCAGTCTATTTCATTCCTCATAAACCCTGACACGCCACAGGTCAGCTCGATTTGGCATAGGCGGAATACTGACCCTGAGTCGATCTGGTGCGGGGGACAATCCGGCAAATTTTGGCGTGTTGCAGGAAACCCTGTCCAGCCGGCTGAGGGGACCAATTTCACTGAAATATGTCAGCAAGAGCCATAGATCCTCATGGGCCCCCGCAATTGCGGGGGCCCAGGAGGATCTATGTCTCTTGCACTGAGTTGTCTGTCCGCGCCCGTGGTCCGACAGTGAATGGGTTAGCCTCCGTCCTTGTGGATATCTAGGCATTTGGTATTGTAAGTACTACTACCGCATACATTGACAAGGAGGTTAACCTAGTTCAGTAGTCCCAAGGCCGCACTTTCAAATTTTGGAGGCGTTACCTAACAGTTACCAGTTGCAGGAGATGGATCAACTATGATAATTCAAGGGTAGTGCCAGACTAGCTTGGCGCCATCAGGCGCCAAGCTAATCTGGCACTACCCTTGAATTATCATAGTCGAATTATCATAGTCGAATCAGTTACCATAGTCGATCCATCACCTGCTGTAGTTCGTCGGGGCTAAACGGATTAACCCTTTGGGTGTTGGTAGCGGTTTTAGTCGCAGCCTACAGGAACCATCGCGACTAAAACCGCTACCGACACCCAAAGGGTTAATTCTAAGCGAAACAGCCTAGTTCCGTGAAAGAAACTCTCTCATGTGTTTGTTAACGAGGTCGGGTCTATCCATCTGCACCCAGTGGCTGGCGCCCTCTATGATCTTCACAGTTGCGCCCCCTTGCACGGACTCTTCAGAGCTGAGAGTCGCCAAAGGTGTCTCCAGAGCCCCGTCCTGGTCGCCCCAGAGGATGAGTGTTGGCACTGGAATCTTTTTCAAGTCGTCTTCCGTCAGACGTCCGAAATTAGAGGAGCGCGTCATTTGTCGGTAGTAGTTTATAGGGGCGGTGAACCCTCCTCCTGGAAGAAAAGACACAGATTACAGTCAGCTTAACCCTTTTAGCCACAGAGTCCCATTTCTCAAATTTTGGAGGTGTTGCCTAATGACCGTGTACCAGTTGCAGGAGATGGATTGACCATGATAATTCAAGGGTACTGCCAGATTAGCTTGGCGCCTCCTTTTTTTGGCGGGGGTGGGGGAATGTGTGTGTGTGTGTGTGTGGGGGGGGGGGGGGTGGGGGGTGGGGTGGGGGGTATCGGCGGTGAACAGTGCAGCTGATGTCACTTTTGTATAAAAAAGTGAGGTATAACAAAATCTGCCATTGCAATGCTTTTTCAAGAGGCCCGTCCACACGTGTTTTATTATTTTTTGTTGTTGTTTTTTTGTTTGTAGATTAGTTACTTCTAATATCACAAACTTCGGATATCGCAGCAACAACAAACAACAAAAACAACATAAGCGGTTGGTCCCCTGGCATTTCGCTACATCCGACGTTCACTACATCATTAACCCCATCACTGCAAGTGGACGCAAAATAAAATGTATGTATAAGTAAAGAGGGCAAATTCAACATCAAAGAACATGGACACTAACAGGGTTAGCATGAGGCAAAGAACCTCATGAGCCCCCGCAGTTGCGGGGGCTCATGAGGTTCTTTGCCTCTTGCACATGGGCGGTGTTGGCGTTTTCCCGTCAGTGAAGGGGTTACACTTCTAATTTTATAGCTAACTCACGTGAGAAGGCGTACTTGTACGCCTCCACGTCCTCCACTGTAGTTCTGTCGGACCTCACGCCCATCTTGGCGCCCAGAATGGCGTCGCCAAGCACCTCGTAGTCACACAACTGGAAGTGCAGCTCAGGGAGGTAGGGCATTTGGAAGAAGAAGATATACCTGCCAAAAAAGGAAATACAAAAATGTTAATTTGACTTGCAAGCCCCTAGACCCCCCCTCCCGCCCCGGCCCCACTCCCCCCCTCCCCCCCTCCCGTCCTTTGCCCCTCACGCTCCTCTTCTCGCACCCTTCCCCCCCTAAAGTATAAAATTAAATAAATAAAAATGATAAAATGAAAATATAAATAAATAAATAAATAAATAAATAAATTACAAAAAAGAAGAAGAATTTAATAAATGAATAATAAGAATAAGAATAAGAGTACTTTATTATCTCGGAAAGAGAAATTCGGTTGTGGTACATTTATAACAAATAGTACAAACAAGACATGAAAACATTATAGCATAATTATGAACATTTCTCCCTGCACTTACACAGCTACAAATTCCAAATGGACTACAAAATCTTTACACATAGCTCTTACACATCTCACACATAAACGTCTATTATGAACTGAACTGAGCGGCACTTATACATTCACACCCACGTCTAAATACACAAATAAACAATTAAAATAAACGATAACAATAAAATAGTTAAATAAATAAATAAATAAATAAATAAATACATTAACATATTAAAATAAAATAATATTTAAAAAAAGATAACATAAAAGCCCCAATAATAATAATAAAAAAACCTAAAATTAAAATAAAATAAAATAAAATAACGCCAATAACAACAAAATCGCTGTCTACAAATAAAATCCGTGGAACATGTATCTGCTAACACGCCCACAATCCTCCACCCTTACCTTTGCCCTCTTCTTGGCGATTTTTAACCCTTTGGCTGTCGGTAACGCTTTTTGTCGAGGTGATTCCTGCAGGAATCACTTCGACAAAAAGCGCTGCTGACAGCCAAAGGGTTAACGCTGCACCTGTCCCTTGACCTATCAGGTTGTGGGCGACTGACTGATGTCTATGTCATCCCTGCTTTTATTTTTCTGTAGCTTAGATGAAGACAACCCTCCCCCCTCCCCCCCCCTCTACCTCCTGCAAATCCATCAACCCCCCTCACTGCCAGGGCAAAGGCGAACGCCACCCACCTGCAAGAGACATAAATCCTCATGAGCCCCCGCTGTCGCGGGGGCTCCTGAGGATTTATGTCTCTTGTTAGTCCTGTGTGTTCTTTGTGCCCACGTTTGGTCCCATTTCGCTTGCGTTCTTCTCGCAAATGTCCGTCAACGTTGCATGTGGTTTCAGACGCGAAATCCGCGTCCACTGGCAGTCAAGTGGTTAACTATACTGACGAGCAAAAGAAATGCAACATTTTTTGGAATCATCGGAATACTACTATACTGACGAGCAAAAGAAATGCGACATGTTTGGAATCGTCGGAAACACTGAAGTGTTTCCGATGATTCCAACAATGTCGCATTTCCTTTGCTCGTCAGTATAAA
>BTPG01000006.1:60333845-60396345 GCA_036245525.1 Semisulcospira habei
TTGATCAGTGTTCAGGTCGTACTCCATAGGCAATAGATTTCCCTGTCCCCCATCACCCGCCCGTCAGGGCCGTCCATGATCACCTCGGTGCTGTGGACGTTAAACCCGAACTAACTAACTAACTAACTCTCAGGTTCAGGCGGTTAAACGTCGGAGCAGGAGAGCGAAGGGAATCGCCGGGTCGTGGGTTCGAATCCCGTCCCGGCCCCGGTAGCTGGACTCACAATCCAGGGAGAAAAACGGATTTGTTCAATATCATGTCCGTTGAAAGGTCCTGGTAAATCAAAGTGGCACAGTTGGAGTGCGCCTGAGTTGATCAGTGTTCAGGTCGTACTCCATAGGCAATAGATTTCCCTGTCCCCCATAACCCGCCCGTCAGGGCCGTCCATGATCACCTCGGTGCTTTGGACGTTAAACCCGAACTAACTAACTAACTAACTAACTCTCAGGTTCCACTTAGTCTCTGATCACTTCGGTGCAAGTGGGACACTAAATAGGACTTAATGAAAGAATCTCAGGTTCCCCCCAATCCAGGGGGAAAAGACGGGCTTGTTCAATAGCTTATCCGTTGAAAAGTCCTGGTAAATCAAAGTGGGTACCGTTGGATTGCGTCCGAGTTGATCAGTGTTCAGGTCGTACTCCATAGGCTATAGATTATTTCCCTGTCCCCCATAACCCGCTTGTCAGGGCCCCATTATCACTTCGGTGCCGTGGACGTTAAACCCCGAACTAACCATCTTAGGTTACGCCTTATGCCTGCCTACCCGAAGAGCCCCCCATTGAGGCGAAACCGGTCGTAGGCGGAAAAAATCTACCCAGCAGGTCCAAGACCTGCTTGGGAATATTCACGTACTACTTCCTCTCGGGAGGAGGTCAGCGGATTGCGGGGTGCCTGGGGGTAGTCCCTAGTGCTATATGCAGTAGGTGTTCAGTGGAAGGCTAAAAAAGATAGGTCTGTCATTCCTTCTCTCCCACTACAATTTCTTTCTAGATCTCGTGAGCGATGCAGTCACAAAAAGGGCAGCTGATGTCCTGATGACACAATGCAAGCTTACCAGCCTGGAATTCCATGGCATTAGCACAGCAAGAGCATTGGTTGGTTGGTTAGTTCGGGTTTAACGTCCACAGCACCGAGGTGATCATGGACGGCCCTGACGGTCGGGTTATGGGGGACAGGGAAATCTATTGCCTATGGAGTACGCCCTGAACACTAATCTACTCAGGCGCACTCCAACTGTGCCACTTTGATTTTCCAGGACCTTTCAACGGACATGCTATTGAACAAATCCGTTTTTTTCCCCTGGATTGTGAGTCCATCTACCGGGACCGGGACGGGATTCGAACCCACGACCCGGCGATTCCCTTCGCTCTCCTGCTCCGACGTTTAACCGCCTGAGCTATTTCGGACTCTAGCAAGAGCATTCTCAGAATTTAATGAAAAATTACGTCCCTTGGAGCTAATCTGATTGAGTGCATATTTGGCTTTGGGCGACGCCTTTGTTAAAAGTAATGGTTTTGCACGCTAGAGGGTGCGCATCGGTTTGTTTGGGCGAACAGGAGTCATTCTCAATTCAAATGTAAAACACGTGGCGGACGTGACTTCTCCTCTCTTGACACCGCCACTTGGAACCGCCTACCCGGTCTTGTCCGTAACTGTCATGCGCTCTCCTCGTTCAAATCACTTCTCAAACCCACCTCTGCAACGCTGCCTTTTACTAGTTCATTTCCCCAGCCATGCACAGTTCATCACCACTGTCACGTATGTGTGTGTGTGCGTGCGCGCGTGCGTGCGTATGTTGTGTGTGTGTGTGTGCGTGTTAGCTGTTAGCCTTTTCATTTTATTAGCGCTTAGGCTACCTTTAGAATAAGCGCTTAACAAATCTCTTTTACTATTATTATTATTTCTGGCGCTTCATTCTCCTCATTTCTCGGGCCGACGTCTGCCCGAGGACCTTTGCTCACCTAACTTTGGTCAAACTAACTCGCATTTTGTCACTGGCACTGCTGATTTCCTGTACGTACCTCTAAGTGGATGAAGCTGTGAGACCATGCCGGATTCTGCATGCATTTGGGGGGCTTGTTCCTGGTCTTCTTGGAGAAGGCTGCGCGCGGTCCTTTCCGCAAAATGGTTAACAGCATGCCCAGGAGCACAGGGAGCGTGCAGAAACACGCCAGCCAAGCGATGAAGAAGAACTTGAAGATTTGTCTTAGGAGACCCAGCATCTGTAATTGTTTCAGCGTTTATTCTTGATCGTTACAAAGTACAGGCCAGCCGGCTTCAGTATTACGCGCACCGGCCCGGTTATCGCTGCCGGAACAGCGGATGAACTAAACTATAAAATAATAACGCGGGCAGATCTCTGTGTATCTGCAACGAGGGCACCCGATGAGCAACAAATACTCGACCCCAACCAGATGTGCGCGCGTCCCAGCTAAATCATTGTTTCCTCACAACTTCAGCCTACTCTATGATAAATCAGACATACCATGGTGTATTTGTATTTATTTCTTTATGTGACTGACATGCACATACACACACTGGTTGCCTACCTCGATTCGCTACAGCGGCAGCGAATCCAGAATCCAGGCCAACATTTAGCTGCACGTTAATCCCTTCTCAGCCACTGTACTTACATTTTTGTTTCAGAATCCGCTTTGTTCATTGAACGACCAAAAGGCGAAATTGTCCAAGAAAACATGGATTCAAATTGGTCTCATCAAGAGGCATAGATCCTCATGAGCCCCCGCAGTTGCGGGGGCTCATGAGGATCTATGCGTCTTGCAGTTGGATCGCGTTCACTTTTTTTTTTGTCGGCAGGGAAGGGGTTTAACGCGAAACGGCGCAAAATGGCGCTGTCTTCCTGGTGTCGTCGACATAACGGCCGTGAGGCAGAAACGTGTCGTTTTTAACGATCTCTTGGTGTCAGTGTAGTTGCCTGTGTTACTTTCTCTCAGCCGTATGTCGATAAAACCTGTCGAGCAATAATCTCAGTCGTTTTGGGCCCTTAACGATGCGTACCAGGTGCAAATCTGGCACTAACTCAAAGCTTTCATGGTCGTCCAGTCTCAGTCAGTCAGTCGGTCCCGCAACTCAAGTTGTACTGACGCAGAGCTGCGCAGACAAATGCCTGCGAAGCGAAGCGTAAGCATTGAAGGGCTGTGAACAAACATAATAATAATTTTAAACTTAAAGCTCAGCTGTTTAGCTCCTTCTTTGTTCTTCATCATGAAAGAGACATACAGTACAGTGCACCCCTATACTAATAACTCATTTAACCCCACGCACGTATTTCCCAAATGTTGGAGGCGTCACTGATCTAACGACTATGCACCAGTTGCAGGAGATGGATCGACCATGATAATTCAAGGGTAGTGCCAGATTAGCTTGGCGCCGACAGGCGCCAAGCTAATCTGGCACTACCCTTGAATTATCATGGTCGATCCATCTCCTGCTGTAGTGCGTCAGGGCTGAATGGGTTAAACAAAAGCAGAATATCATACTAGTCACAGTACGATGCAAGTGCAAAAGAACTCGACTAACCTTGGCAGAACTGACACCGTGGTTTTACCAAGTGCAATGTCAAATGTGCTGGCTGTGCCTTGAGTCTAGCCAGTGGTGAAAGTCAGCAAAAACACTTATTGGTTACTGCATCACGTCCATGTCACGATGAATGCAAGGGCTACACCGCCGGTGTAACAGGGCCAGATCGACCAAGGATCGCGGCTTTGGCGTACGCGTACACTTACGCCAAAGTGATCCATGGTTGATCTGCCTTCAGAGTCATTTTGACTAATTCAGCCCGACAGCCGTATTTCTCAAATTTTGGAGGCGTCATCTAACGACTGTGCACCAGTTGCAGGAGATGGATCGACCATGATAATTCAAGGGCAGTGCCAGATTAGCTTAGCGCCGACAGGCGCCAAACTAATCTGGCACTACCCTTGAATTATCATGGTCGACCCATCTCTGCTGTAGTGCGTCAGGGCTGAATGGGTTAACGTGTTATTCCCGTCACGTACATTGTAATATCAAAGTGACCGCTAAGTCGATCTGGGTCATGCAGACAAAAGTGAGACATGGTCAGTCTGGCGTGTGGATCTTTATTAAGTGTTACACCGGAGGAAGGTAAAGGTCAAGGACCCATTTATCTAAATGACCCTGTTGACCGGACAACTATAGGCTACAGATTCGGATAGTGCACGATGTGATATGTATAGTACATGTACAGTTATTGCGTGGTCATGTTCGGTCATGCCCGCATAAGTGGATGATGGGCGGTTGGATGGGTGGACAGATGGATGGATGGATGGACGAACGGACGGACAAATGAATGGATGAATGAACAAGCACTGTTCTGATACATCCAGTGGGCAATCACTGATCCGAACAGTCACACGGACTCGGACACCTGCACAAACAAACAAACAAACAAACAAACAAACAAACAAACAAACAAACAAACAAACACAAACAAACAAGAAAACAAAAACACAATCACGCAAAAACAAACAAAAAACCCCAATCAAGCAAACAAGAAAACTCAATCAAGCACAAACAAACAAACAAACGGGCAAACAAATGAATGGTTTATCATCTGTGACACATCATTTTAGTCAGTAAAATTGTTATTCAGTATTCAATATGAGCTGGAGTGTGCTTTGTGACATCACAATGACGAGCACACACGCTTCTCGCGTTACGGGCTTTGTCCTGTGATGGCGACAGCCAGTAAGACAGTCCATTTTTGTGAAAAGCGAGGTTTAAACTGTAATACAACGAAAATGTAGCTTTTCACCAAAATGGATTCCAGTTACCGTTTTGTTGTCTACCGTATCAAAAATACGGTAGACTTTAGGATGGGGTTGGTCGGAGCGCGTACCGTAGAATGTAAAGGACGTAACAGGCGGGCGGGGCACATGGTCTCGCAAAGAAGTAACAAGATAAAAATGACGTCACGTCTAGCCGCTCTAACCTTGCTGTTGGACGTCGTTTTGGCGCGAAGCGCCGTATGTGCGTATGTATGTATGTATGCATGTATGTATGTATGTATGCATGCATATTTAAAAACACGTTAACAATGCGCTTTCACTAACAAAGTCTATAGTGTGCATGACCTGTTTTTGGCTTCAGATGGTCAGTTAGGACTATCCAGTTCATCTTGACAAAACAACTCCCCATACAGTGCTGCCAGACACTGTGACTTACATTCACATGGCCTTTTATTTACTAATTCACTCCTCATAATTACTTTCTCAGCTTTATGACGCGTTTATAGAGACTGTAAAGAAATAACCGAAACAGAAGAAAGAAATAAGCTTTAAAAGAACGAGCACAAAAAAGTAAACTGTTTTGAGCTCGTCCTTCTAAAGCGTATTTCCTTCTTTCTTGGTTATGCATACATACATACATACATGCATACATACATACATACGCACATACGGCGCTTCGTGCCAAAACGACGTTCAACAGCATACATACATACATACATACATACATACATACATACATACATACATACATACATACATACATACATACATACATGCATGCATGCGTGCATGCATGCATGCATGTATGTATGTATGTACGTATGTGTGTATGTGTATCTGTGTATGTGTGTGTGTGTGTGTGTGTGTGTGTGTGTGTGTGTGTGTGTGTGTGTGTGTGTGTGTGTGTGTGTGTGTAAACACGAGAATCTCCGATATTACTGTACGCACAAACTTGAAACTTTGGCAAAATAGTTTATTAAGTGGGTGGCTAAGAGAGCCTTCGAGCATATTGCAATTGGATGTCTCATTGAAGACATAAAAGACCGTTTAGAGAAAGTCGGTTGGACCCAGATTAGAGTCCGCAATTTTGATTAAAAGCACTTGAAATTTTGGATATGGCTAGTTTGTATAAAGACATTGGATGTTTTCTTTAACCAGCTTTGTATCTCTTCAGCTTTTACAAAAATAAAAGTTCAATGCGGAAAAAACGCAAAAAAAAAAAAGTCAAAAGTAAGACTCCTTGATTTCATCAGAAGAATCAAACAGTGACGGTGACGTAAAAGCACCAAACGCGTCAGTGTTTTATACAATGTTCCAAATTGACGCAAATCACCAGCATGACAGTGTTTTACATGTGTATGAGCTGGCGCGATATTCTCCTTCGTTTATTTTTGTATGATATTTGCGAACGTATTGTGGAAAAGGTGGAATACACACAGGCAAGCTCATACAGAAGAGGCTTTGTGGGCATGGGCCATTCCACCTTATTCTTCCAAATGGCTCTGGCTACGCCAGCCCATGGAAAGTATAACCGGTAGGAAGCGTCGTGTGAGACCAGCGATTCCATGACGTGAAGCTTATAGTGACGTCATTTTGCTACTCATTTTGCTTCTTCTTCACAATTCCTGTAGCTACTCCAACCCACAGAGCGTACTAATGGCGGGAAGCGCTGTGTGTCCGTCTTTATTTGTGTACGCCGGCGTGTGTTTTGATCAGAGATTGGCTTAGAGAGTAGGGAAATGGATCAGAAGGCTAAACTTAAAAATATGAACAACTCTGAATGTTCCTAAAAGAAAAACGCACGAGAGCTCCAAACAATACGGTAGACCTTAGGATGAAATCCTCACGGGCCTTGTTTTTCTTTTCCCACAGGACAGAGTTATCAACGCACAGCGGAACCGCCCGGTCAGCAAAGGTCCTCGGGCCCACGACGGCCGCAGTGGACCCGCGAACACACAGCCGTGAGAGGGCCCACTGTCATATTCGTGGGCCCGAAGATGTTTTGCTACGGGGAAGGTGAAGCTGAAGCGAACCCTAAAAGCGAAAGATCCTCGGACCGACATCACAAGCAGTGGGCCCGCACATTGTCGTGCGCGGGCCCACTGCGGTCGACATCGGCCCGAAGGTCTTTGGAAGAATTGACACACCTGTACACAACTTTGCGAAGGCGGGGGTTTGCCGGTCTGAATCACAGAAACTGGATGCAGGGGTGGATCGGGGGCGGGGGGGGGGGGGGGGGTTACAGGGGTTCCGGAACCCGCCCACCCTCCCCCCAAAACCCCCACAAAAAAAACAAAAAAAAATTCTTGAAAATTCTATAACCTCCTCCCCCCCCCCCCACCCCATCGTTAGATATTTTCTCAAATGGTGAAAATCTTAACACACACACGCCTTGTCTCAGTCCTTCTCTACCGCCACCCCCCCTTCCCCCCTCCCCCTCCCCCCTCCCCCCCCCTGGGTCTAGTGTCGGGGAGGCCTTTTGTATCAGGTTGAAGGTCCCAAACAAGCAGTTGACCCCCCCCCCCTCCACCACCCCCTCGAGGTAACTGTTCCGCCCCTGTGTAGACAAACTGGGTCACGAAAGGTCGCTGGATAATCCGTCACTGGTGTGAACATGACTGAGAATCCTTGGCCTCTGGGTCCGGTAATAGCTGCCGGTGCTTGACTGTCAAAGGCTCGGGATACTGAACGTACACCTGACCCGCCCGGACTTCCGTGGGGTAAACATCCAGCTGAAACCGCAAAGAAAGAAAATGAAACTTTTTGCTTAACTCTTTAAACTAACTATTCGTCCGCGGTGACCGTACAAACCTGTTACATTGATTTCATAACTGCTTGTTTAACTCACGGACAGATTAATTAAGACACCTGACTGTGATTTAGCCCCACAAAGGCCGGTATATCAGATCGTCATCTACTTTTTGTTTTGCTCGAGAACCTGGGGTTTGAAGCTAAAAATAGCTCTTACTTCGGCTCTGAGGCGTTAAGCTTTAGCGGTAAAGCGGACGCAGTGATGTAACCACGCTGAACGAAATAACAACCGTATAGCCACTCGTTAAGAGGCACTATAACACATTTTATATTTATCAGGTTTTGATATTCGTTAAATAGTTTGAAACAATGTTGAGAATGCTCTGAGAGCGCTTAGGACCTTTAACTCCCAAAACTAAATGACTTCCATTCTCAAGTGCCATAGGTTAGTAATTTGCCGATAAATATTTAAAAACAGGTTAACAATGCGCTTCCTTAACAAAGTTTATAGTGTGCATGACCTGTTCTTGGCTTCAGATGGTCAGTTAGGACTATCCATTCCAGTTCATCTTGACAAAACAACTCCCCATACAGTGCTGCCAGACACTGTGACTTACATTCACATGGCCTTTTATTTACTAATTCACTCCTCATGATTACTTTCTCAGCTTTATGAAGCGTTTATAGAGACTGTAAAGAAATAACCGAAACAGAAGAAAGAAACACGCTTTGAAAGAACGAGCACGAAACAGTACACTGTTTTGTGCTCGTCCTTTTAAAGCGTATTTCCTTCTTTCTTGGTTATCTCGTTGTATGTCTACACGCGTGGCAGTCACCTTTCTGGTCTGAATTGCAAAACACAAGATACTCATGAAAATTTGATCGGCAATGACAGACAGCTTAAGGGCAGTGCCAAAATGGCTTGGCGCCTCGGAAGGCGCCACGCAAATCAGGCACTACCCTTGTCCTGTCATGGCTGATTTGTCTCCTGTCAGTTGTGGCGTTCGCGGGGTAAACAATTATTTCTCATGCGATACATCCTCTACATACAAACGAGAGACAGAAGCGTGCGTAAGTAAGAGTAACGACAGACAAATTGTTACCTTGAGGTCTGACGACCTTGACGCGCCAGTGGAAAGGTCAAAAGTGAAGAAGTGAGCAGGACACGTGACCTTGTAGTTCCCTCCACCCATGTCCTCTATGTCACCTTGGTCCAGCGGCCCCTCTGTAATAAAATGAATGAAAGAATGCCGAATAAATGAATGAATTTTCATCCGTTCAATCAATCAATCAATCAATCAATCAATCAATCAATCAATCAATCAATCAATCAATCAATCAATCAATCAATCAATCAATCAATCAATCAATCAATCAAAACCCACCCCACCCTACCCTATCCCACCCCAAATACTTAAACCCCAAGACTCCGACTAGACCCATCTAAAAATTGGGAAACGAGGTCCCAGGTCTGATGATAGTCACCTCAGTCAGTCTGGTCCTGAAAATGTGAAAGAAAGAGTTTGTTGAAAGGACAGTCTTAACCCCTTCACTTCATAGAAATAGTAAACACAATCCAAGTGCAAGAGACGTAGATCCTCATGAGTCCCCGCAGTCGCAAGGGCTCATGAGAATCTATGTCTTTTGCCGAGACCAATTTACATACAGGTTGCGTGGACGGTTGTTGCTTTTGGTCGTTGAATCGTTGAATGAACGCAGATTTCAAAAATACAATATACGTACCAGTGGCAGGGAAGGGATTAATTGGAGCCTCCAGTGCTAACGACGCGTTCCGACATCTTGGTTTTACTCTCTTCGATTGTTTTTCATTTTTATGTGATATTGTGGAAATTGATAATCTATTGCTATATGCCAGGAAACTTGTAACAATGATTCGACGTGTTTAAAATCAAATGTTTTATTTGGAATGCTTTAAATGGTCAGCTATTGATAAATTACTTTTGTTTGAGTGTATTTTGTTGACCTCACGTACTGCTAGCGTTAGATTCTATTTTGAATCTTATACTGCACAATCATGTATGCATATGTATGACCATTCACTTTAAAACTGAGCCAGGCAACTAGACTTCTAACGTAGACGGTGACAAACGCATTCGTTTGCTAAGCCTTCGCCGGCTGGCTGACGCACAAGGAAACTCCGCCGCAGATAATAAACATATACTTAAAGAAGTTTAAACGTATCGAGATAACGTACAATACGACGGGGTTTACACGTTACCAAAGTCCTCCTTTGGTGCGGGAGAAAGAGCTTAAAAAAAATCACGAGAGAGGTTGACCACCCAAGGTTTTCGGAACTTGCACAGATGCATTGGAATCTGGGTAGCTTTCACCAAGCTGATATTGCAAGCCACAGTACAATATTTTGAGCTGTGAACATCAATATGCATACATTTATCCTAGCAAGAACGATGTTGCCTTCTAAATTTGTGGGAGCCTCTAAAAACTCCTGAGAATGTATGCTGCTTGCTGAAACTGAAACCGTGGAGGACACCAGTGTACGCTTCTCCTGAAATACTAAACTCACATTAGCCCCTGAAGTCACAAGGGCTAATAAGAACCCCTTTATACTAAACGAAAGCTGCTCAGTCTGTTCCCGCAGTGCAGGCGTGGTCGGTTTTTAGCAGAAGACTGAACAAATGGCCCCAGGAAGTAACCGACTGATAATACTAGGGAACAGCCGGCAAAGACCAAAGCATGGAATTGTGAATAAGCCAGATATTCAGTGTGACTAGACTTGAATAAAGATTAGTGTGTATGAATGGATGAATAAATTGATGAATGATTGAATGAATGAATGAATGCGTTGTACACATTTCGAGGTTTTACCATATTATCACTGCTATCTGTTTTGGGATAATTCAATAAAGCAGCTAGTTTAATTTATTGTTCTAAAAAATTTTATGTACAGGAAATTCACCTATGGTGCAACTTGCAGCCACTCAATCACACTCGCAGACCATGGTCATAATATTTTATTTTACTAGTAAGGCCATATAGCCAGAGAGCCTGACGGATTTTTTTTAAAAACTTCTGTGGTCTTACTTAATACATGCCATTTGAGTTTTTGACTTATTGTAGGTCATACTTGATATAAATGCAAACGTTTTTCCTTGGGACTTATCACATTTCCAGCCGCTTTAGTTTGGCACTTGACTTGGTGCCGAGCACTTTTCAAGTGACTGACTGATTAAAATGATGGTGACCAATGCAAAATCAGATGGGGAATCACAAGTTGTACACCCCTTTCCTTCTAGGTCTTAATTGTGTGTGTTAAGACTATATTAACCCATATCAGACTGATGCTAAAAGCTTCAAATTTGTAGTTGACACTGCCATATTCAAGCTATATTATAGTACTTACAGTTAAGGCCGATATCAGTAGACCAATGGCTTTAGTTAAAGGGTGGTGCCAGAATAGCTTGGCGCCAAAGTATTCTGGAACTACCCTTCAACTATTTCAGTGAAACTTATTTCACACACTGGTGTATTCCGAATGATACTCCGTGAAGGGTTAAAGGAATTTGTTTCATTTCTGCGTCATTTGCTCCGCTTCAAATGCGCCAGAGACTGAAAAGCCTGGTTCAGAAGTTTTTTATTTGGTTGAGTTTTTCCTTCTTTTTTTTTTTCCTTGTGGTGAATTTTGCACGATTTCACACCATAGTGAGATTTTGAAGCAGCTGGCAGCGAGAAAAAAAAAAAGCACAACAACAAGCAAACAATCAAACAAACAAAGATTATTTACTGTATCTATTTATTTACACAGGGCAGATTCAATTTTTCACATAGTCTGACAATAGAAATCTGATTTCAGAGAGACACGCAATCAGTGTGTAAATATATAAATAAATAAATGAATAAATAAATAAATAAATAAATAAATAAATAAAAGGAAGACTAATAAAAATTAACGTTCAATTGTATTATAAAAATCATCAAAATATTTTTTTGTGCGTGTGACAAAAAATATAAGGTAAAATAAATTAAAATATAATCGATTCCATTGCTATATTTTTGGGGGGTAAAAACGATTTTAAAGGATTTGTGGTTTATCAATCAGGCATAGATTCACATTTGCCTCTGCAGCCACAGGGGCTGTGGGAACTTTGCTTTCCGCCAAACAAAATCTACTCCATTTGTTTCCGTGTGAGCGTAGTAATTTTAGATGGGAGTGACAAGAAAGACTTCCTTAGCTTTGAGTAAAACGAGTTTGTGCACCACCAAAATGCCCTCGCCTTCGTAGTCATACTAACAGTACTTTGGCCACTAGCTGGAGCTGAGGAATAAACAAAGCGGCATCTGGAAGCCGTCCACAACCACCCCCCATCCGCGTCAGGCACCTACCCCCACCCGCGGCGCGTGCCGAACCGTGTCACTGGCATAAACTTGGCCTAGTGCGGGCTTTTAGTAAGGTAGTGAAGGCCAGTTGTTCTTATAATATATTATACTGACTTCCATTAAAAACGCGAAAAGTGTCTGTAAGTGTACCCGCAAACAAAGAGCCACCCTGACAGCAAAACAAGAGCATTCTATTTGTTGCTTACTTCAGATGTTCAGCCTACTGTCTGAGCTACCTTCACACATAAATTGGATGAGTTATCGCCCATGGCTACCTTGGAGGACACAGGGTTTCATTAGTGGTGAAAATAAGCAAAACTGGACACACACTGTGAAGCACGTTTCCTGTGATATGTTTTAACACACAAGTTGTGTGGATTGCTTATGATGTTATTAACTGCCTCAAACAAAATTTGACTCGAAAAATTCATTAGAGAACCAGAACTTCCGGTGCACATCATTTTCTTAATAAATTTTATTTGATTTAATGTGAATTACTTTCAAACCAATTTTTTTATGCTCCAGTGACTGACACATAGATAAAGAACACACACATATACATTTGATTAGGTAAATATGACCGCTAACCTAAAAATAAAGAACATTTTGATTTCATGTTTGTAGGTCATGTTGATTATTTAGGTGCCTTTGACAAACGAAAAGTAGGTCAAGACCAAACAGGCCGGATTTTCATGCACACGGACCCTAGTGACACTGCACATTGGTTGGCTTTCAGCTGTGTCCTCTGCAGATGGGGACATTTTACTTTCAATATCCTGTGATGGTAGTGTCACTGATGACGTCATAAGTCATCGATGTACGATTTTTACTCTAAACATTCTATTTGCACACAATAACACACTCTTCATAACATTTTCTAATAAATGACATCAAAATAACCCGGATTAAAGCATATTTACGAAGAAAAGCGATATGGTGAAAACTTCGCGTTTCTTTTGTTGATCAGTATACATACTTGCGTGCGGACATTGTGCGTTTGTCGCGAAGAATTTTCCGTCGATGCAAAACAGCGCGAGATCCTTTCCACTGGCTGCACTCAGTCTGAAAACAGCCTAAGTAAGGTATGTCATTTGCTTCATCTCATTACGTCAGACATATCAACATGTCTGTTAGCCCCTTCAACACAATGACCAACACCAAACTTCAAGAGGCATAGATACTCATGAGCCCCCGCAATTGCGGGGGCTCATGAGAATCTATACCTCTTGCTGACACCACTTTGACTCCACGTCCCTGGGACGGCTGGGGCTCGCTCTGGCGGCGAATCGACCAAAAAACTTCAATTCAGAAACACAAATGCCGACCACTGGCAGGGATGAGGTTAGCTGGCACACTGAATGTGTTAAATGTTAACCGATCATACAGCCAACCACTAAAGAAATATGCATCCGAATGACAAGTATGAACACGATTGGTCAATTCAGTGAAAACTTGTTTAGCCTGTTGTCATTCCAAAAAGTTTTAATTTTTTTTTAAATTTTTTTATTTTTTATTATTTTCTGTTGTTGGCCGTATTATTACGACTGGACACTTTGCAGTCACTCATACTTTTCGCATAAACCCTAAGGTCAAAATGTCCACATTTACGTTGTCATTTCTGTTAAGTCCGACACACTAGTTATAGGGAGACAGATCGACCACTTCTGACTAGTTCAAGGTTGGTGACAGAATAGCTTGGCTCCTTTAGGGGCAAGCTATTCTGTCACCACCCTTGATCTGTTATGGTCTAATTCATTGTTCAACCGATTGTGTATGCGGTCACCAGTACTGCTTACAGTACCGATGATTGGCAGCATGCACACAAGCGGTCAGTTATCCCATTTAACAACACGGCCGTATTTCCCTAATTTTGGAGATGTTACCAAACGACAACGTACCATTTTGCAGAAGATGGATTAACCATGATAATTCAAGGGTAGTGCAGCAAGAACTTGGCGCCTGAAGTCATAGTCAATCCATCTCCTGCTGCAGGGCGTCAGTTTGGGGTTAACTGGGTTAAAAGAGATATCTGTATGAAGAGCACAAACCTGTGACACTTGAACCTCTGCAAATCTTCCGCCATCCCAACTGCCTGCCACCGCTCTGGTCCACTCGCCATAGATGTGCCTGACAAGCACAACAATAGTAGCTAAGCAGCAGAACGCACTGTCCACTTACTGCAGTCGACTATACCACAAACGTGGAAATTACTACCCGCACATGCCCGCTCAGTTCAGTGGACAATACAACTTCTAGTATGCAGCGACTCGTTTCATTTTACGGCAGTATCACCGAATATGCAGAGATTAGTCGATGCTCAGCTTAAGCATTCACGTATTCTGCAGCAGTACGCTAGTCCTCAATCTGACGTGGTGTGCTCGCAGAAAAGATCGATAGCTTTCAGATTCGCTGAGTCACGTGAGTGTACGGCTATCATATGGATCTGATTACTCAGAAAATGAACCCGACTGATGGGACGAACTGGCAATAAAAGGTAAAAAAAGAAAGCCCGTTTTAAAGGTTGGCTGCTTGGAAAAAAAAAAAAAAATAAATAAATAAAAAAAAAAATTAAAAAAAAAAAAAAAGAAACATAATTAACTCATTCTACCCCTAAGACCGAAATCCCCTAATTTTGAAGCTGCCATCTGAAGGACCGTATTACAATTCTAGAGACAGATCGAGTATGATAGTTCACGGGTGAACCACACACACACACACACACACACACACACACACACACACACACACACACACACACACACACACACACACACACACACACACACACAAACACACACACACACACACACACACACAACACACACACACACACACACACACACACACACACACACACACAAAACACACACACACAAAACAAAACACCCCCCCCAAAAAAAAAAAAAAAAAACAACAACAACACTTTAAACTTTTAGGGCTTAACGTCTTTTGTCCACCACGAAAGTAATTTCAAAGACGGGGCATCGAAACTGGTCTGACAAAATGTTGACCCAAACTGGATTCGAACCCGGGACCTTTAAGATAAGATAAGATAAGATAAGATAAGATAAAATAAACCTTATTGCCAGATGCATAAACATTAGGAATGTTTTGCGGCGTAACTGACGAGCGTCCATATTAAGATCAACACATAAAACATACATACATCACAATCAAGCAGACTCAAAAATACCAAACCACACATATGTATAGCAGTTATTGTACTAAGTATGCACAGACATCTAAGTAAGTAAAATTTAAAAAAAATCTATAGCATAATAACCATATTATGACAACAAAAACCGCCAGGTGAGCCGCCGCGCAAAGAAAACAGATTAACTAAATTCATATGTATTTGTAAAGTGACTGTATATCTTGTTTAAGAAGAGTTTTAATAGAACATAAAAGAACTATAAACAACTAAGATGGGCTGTAGGTAATTTTAATTTAGGGACTTTGAGTTTTACGTGGTAAAATCGTGGTCGTAGTATGATATCACACAAGACGGCACGCACCTAAGGCTCTTTTTAAATAAACTTCATTCTGCTGCAATCCGTCACACGTGGCTTAAGGATGTAGACAATACTGGAGTAACAGTTCCAACAATATTTTATTACAGCGATGCGATCTCCACGAAATACGTTCACAAATGCATCAACAATGTCTTCTCCGCAAAATGTCCACACTTTGACACAATGCTCCTCTCATACAATGTACATCACCATACACTGGTACAACTCCGTCACTGACAATGAAGCACGATACCTTGCGTAGCTCAAAGTCAATGTGCTTACGATACACTGCAATTATACAACTGAACAATGTACAGACGCTGTTTCATCGCAAT
The DNA here is from genome assembly GCA_036245525.1 of Semisulcospira habei. Lineage (NCBI taxonomy): Eukaryota > Metazoa > Mollusca > Gastropoda > Semisulcospiridae > Semisulcospira > Semisulcospira habei. The sequence continues at coordinate 60,349,570 of BTPG01000006.1, forward strand.
TCTACACTGAACTGAACAATGTACCACCCGCGCTTCAATACGATCTTTTATAGTGGTATGTTTTCCAGAACAATCGAGCAAAATCGTACAACACAACCAATCAGAACAAAATACGTAACTAAACCTCCTAAATAACACTGGTCTAGAAAACTCTGGCTGCTATTTCCAGCCCCTATGTTGTGAAATCCCCACGCGTCATGACTACACGCATGAGCACACTAGACAGGTCACGACCTTCCCGAATCATCCGGAAGTTTCAAGATTCAGCCTAATGCATAGTGACCTCCCACTTCACGTGCGCAGAAAACAATGGTGATTACTCGCGCAGTTTCTAGATTCTTCAGGATTCAAGTCCGTGTGTCAAAAGATAATCGATTTTGCACTAAGCGTGAACGATAGTGAAACTTACTGAAAAGGTACGTGATTCGTAATCATGATAGCTCAAATAAAACATCGCCGGATCGCTACCTACGATCAACACATGCACGCTTCCACAGAACAACACAACCACAATCGTTACATTGAGTCAATCTGCTGAGTTGTATCATATCATTTGGCCTTACTTAATGGATCTGAAGCGTGAGCCAGATGACAAGGGCTCGAACAGGCTATATGCAGGATGGTGCTCGTCATGTATGATGGAGCTCGCTCTCTTGATTGTGCGTGCGTGGTACAGCCGAGATTCCAGCGAGAGGAGATCGCTTCCGAAACAATATAAGATGCTATTTTGATCACCCTATTTAATTTCTTGCAGGCTTCGTCGGTTGCGCTCCATAGCACACCGTCATTGAGAAGGTAAGAACGCTCTCAATGGCGGCGCGGTAAAACTGCACCATGAGTCTGCTGACTGACGCCAAAAGACTTCAACCGCCGAAGAAAAAACAGGTGCTGCTGGGCTTTCTTTACTAGCTGTTCAATAGTCGAGAGTCGAACGTTCTACCACCGAGCCACCCAGCTCCTCAGTGAACTACAAGGGAGAGGACCAGCAGACTGGAAATCTGTCATTTCACGACCGCGACGTTCAAGCTTCATAAGTTAAAGGAAATAGCTCAGTTCAAGCAAGAAATAACATTATAACTTTGCAATTACACTAGTCTCATTTATAAATGTTCTTAGTATGTTTTACAACAATCCCGCACTGAAGAGCTAACTAACTTTGAATGTCATGAAATGAAAGACTTTTCTGCTGTTTTTGTATGCACGTAGGAGAATTCCACATATTCGCTAAACTAAAAGGCAATTGCCGTTACGTGCATCTGTTCACTAACATGGATCGCGAAAAGACGCCTTGAAGTAGAAAGTATCGGTGAAGGCAAGACAGTGATGGCTACTAGACAACATTGATAATCCCATTGGGGCCTGACGAGTGGTGTTTTGACTAAATGCAAATCCGCTGCGCCACCGCGTAACTAGCTCAAGTCAGAGTACTGACTTGAGCTAGTTACGCGATGGCCGCGCGCACGCGGTGGCGCAGCGGATTTGCATTTAGTCAAAGCACCACTCATCAGGCCCCTATGGATAATCCGCTGTATCGGACACATTCTCTGAGCAATCACTTTGAAATGCTGACATGGAGCAGATCGCTTTTGTTACGATTGTGGTTGTGTTGTTCTGTGAGAGCAAGCATGTTTTAATCGTAGGAAACGATCCGATATTTATTTGAGCTATCTTGGTTACGTATCACGTACCTTTTCAGTAAGATTCTTTATCGTGTACGCAGATAGCGGAATTGGCTTTGTTATGATACGCTAAGTTTAGTCCGGCGAAGCTTCTAGCGGCAAAGTCGCACGGAGAATAGCAGTAGTAGAACTGCTCTATTTTTAGTCATAGTTGTTTTATGTGAGCGTGAAATGAGCGGCCGTTCTTTGCGTGTTATGAAAGGTCGTGAATGGTCTGCCATGCTTTTATGTGACGTCATTATACATTGGGATTTGGGGTTGAAATGAGCAGTCGAATTTTTGTAGACTATTGTAGTTATTCTAGAAAGTTATTCTTTTATTAATATTTATGAGTTTCAGTTACGTGTTCCGTTCTGATTTGTTGCGTTGTGTGATTTCGTTAGATTATTCTGGAAAGTTGTTCGACTATAAAAGTTGATGCTAGGAAGCACGTGTGTACATTGTCATGCATTGTCAGTTGTAGGGACACCCAGTTTATCGTAGGTACGTGGCCCGTATAGGGTGTACATTAGAGATGCAGCGTAATGGTCGTGTACGTTGAATGAGAAACTTTGTGTCGCCAGTGTTGACATTTGCAGAGTAGACATTGTATCAGTGTTGGTGCATTTGGGAATGCATTGTGTGGAGATCGCATCGCTGAAATAAAATATTGTTGGAACTGTTACTCCAGTATTGTCTACAACCTTAAGCCACGTGTGACGGGTTGCAGCTGAATGAAGTTTCTTTAAAAGAACCTTACGTGCGTGCCGTCTGGTGTGATATCATACTACGACCACGACTCAACACGTAACAGCTTTGAACAATGTCACTCTCAAAAACTGACTTTTGTGTAGGTCACTCACTGCTGAGAGTACGGATGTACCGATGACGCAAGCAATGGCGTCATGGCCGGGTACCTCTAAACCGCAATGCCAATGGAATTTCCAAGGACGCCACGTGCCTGTTGGTGACTTTTTTTTTCTCCCAAGATTAGTCGGAAAAAGGGCCAGAAATTGTGTGTGGGTGTGCTGGTCTGTGATTTTGGACACTACGGCTGGAAGCCGTAACGTCCAAAATCGCAGACCATAACACATTCTCTACACGCGTCAGGCAGACTGTGCGGATGAGTGTTGCCAAAGCCGGCACTCCCTCTCTGACATGATCAGTGTTTTGTTGGAAGCATCGGCGGAGTATTTTAGTTCATCTCGGCAGCCATGCCGAAGTGATCGGCCCACAAGGTAACGTTTGACTCACTTTAACCTTTTGGCTGTCGGTAGGTAGTTCTTTTTTTTTTTTTTTTTTGGGGGGGGGGGGGGGGGTCGTGATGATTTTCACAGGAATCATCGCGCCCCCTCACCCCCCCAAAAAAAAAATCAAACAACAACAACAAAAAAATTTAACAAAAAAACAACAACAAAAAAACCCAACAACAAACAACAAAACAAAAAAACAAACAAAAATAAAACAGCACAAAAATCAATCAAACAAACAAACAAAGAAAGAAAGAAACAAACAAACAAATAAACAACCCAAAACAACACAAAACGTTACCGACAGTCAAAGGGTTAGAAGCATGGGCAAAATGCACGTCAGTCCGTACTCAGAGCTCGATTGCTCCGGCAAGCTAACTCTGCACCAAGTGCATGACACTAGGATTACTATGACCTGTTGAGGGAAGTTTTAGCGGGCCAGGATCTAGAGTGACCAGTGCAGCTGAGTGCAAGGTGGAGTGGAGTGGTTGAGGTCTCTGTTATATACATTTACCGCCCCACCCCTGCCTTCCAAGAGGCAGCCATCTCCCCACCCCCTCCACCATCTCTTGCGCCCTGTCCTGTCTACTTCTTATCATTTTCCAGACACGGTATCTCTTTCTAAGCGGTACGACGCTTTTTGTTGCTGTTAAAAGATAAAAACAAAGCAAAACAATTAAGTTGAAATAACTTTGTGTTTTATACGTTGTAAAAAAACAAAACCCAAACCAGCCAGTCAACCAACCAACGAAACAACCAACCAAACAAAAACGAAAAAACAACCAAACAACCAACAGCCGAAAAACAACTAACCAACCAATCAACAAATCAACCAATCAACCAGGCAACAAATCAAACAGCCAACCAACAAATAAACACCTGTAGATGAATGCAACATGATACATATGTTTTCAGCCATATTAAGCTCTTCACTGCCGAGAACAACATGAACACCACGCTACTGCAAGAGGTACAGATCCTCATGATCCCCGCAACTTGTGGCAGTAGGTGCTAGCAAAATAATTGGAATATTTTTTAATATTTAATGCAAGAGATGCACTGTATGTTGTGCGGAAAAGCAAGATTTTCATTGTATTATAATGCAGATCTCGCTTTTCATTAAAAAAACCGGATCTACAGCAGAAACGGACCTGGAAGCAAGGACACTTGGCCAGGCCCTCTAATCTGTGGCGCGATCCTCCAGATTAACGGAGTTCCATCGCCGGCTATCTCAATATCTCCGCGAGAGCGGAGCACCTTGCTCAGCGGCTGGCGCAGGACTAAACAATAACCAGTGTTACTCAATTATCTTCAGCACACAACACTCTTATTTGCAGAGAAGGATCCCATGGGCCGTTCAATAAGAAAGATTTTCATAGTAATGCTCCCGCTGCTGCTGATGATGACTTAAATCGTCAACAGGCTGTATAAAGCCAGCAGGCAAAGGTACTCGGGGCGACGACGGCCGCAGTTGGCCCACTCACAGCTTATGACAAATTCCACTTAATCCTAGGCTTAATTACTAATTCCAACCAATCAGCATGATGCCACGGGCGAAATCATCGAATGAATGAACGTGTTTCCCACCATTCACCATGCATCACGTCAGGTGGGTCGATTCCTGCTATCTGACTGGTTGGAATTAGTCCTATAGTTATTTATTCCCTAGTGATAACTATTTATCAGGCTCTAGGCTTGTGTTTCATTTGTTAACCCTTCTTTCTAAAAGCTCTAGCTCTCGGTCGTGATCGATCTAAATGTTTCCAGTGTTTGGCAAACGAGAGAAACAGCTTGCAGTGTTTGCATTTTGATAGTGTTTGTGTACCTGGCAGAGTCCACGTCAGTCATCACTGTAGTTTTGATTGCAGTGGACAGGCTGCTGTACATCAAGTTCCCGTTCCCAGAGAAAAGTGACCGTAGCCATCACTGAGACTTGGATGATCTGCACTGCGTTTAAAAACTTGAAGGCTGTGCAGTTTATGGCGGGTGTGTTCCTATGTTTTGACGTTTGTTGGACACATTTAACCTTGACCTTGATCTGTCTCACTGGTCCCAGGACCGTGAATGAGAGTCTTGTGTACGCGACAATGTTTCTGACATCGGTAAATTCAGCCGCCAATCTAGAAGTGTACGCTCTGGCTGACCGCGAATTTCGTGCAGCTGTCGCCCGCCTGATGAGAATCACGACAACCGGCGTATCGGACTCTTCTGCTTAGATCCTTCTCCGGACATGACAGACTAATCTGCATATAAAACTGAGCAGAGGTACGTAAGTTTAACCCCTTCACTGCAGAGAACAATAATAACCCGAACTTTCTGCAAGAGACATAGATCCTCTTGTTTCTTGCTGAGACCAATTTGTGTCCAAGTTCCGTGGACGGTTTTGGCTATTTGAACGTTGAATAAGCAAAGGTTTCAGAAACAAAAATGGTACGTACAGTGCCAGGGAAGGGGGTTAACTCATTCACGACGTGACGCATCAGGATAGGCGGCGTTAACGCCGCGTATCCGGATGCGTCATGTCGTGAATATGTTAAACCGTTCGCTGACAGTAATCACGGATTTCGCGTCTAAAACCACTGCACACTGACCGACATTCACGCGCAAAGAACACAGATGAAACGGGAACAAACACGGGCACGAGGAACACAGGACTAACAAGACACCTAAGTCCTCATGAGCCCCCGCAACTGCTGGGGCTCCTGATGATTTATGTCTCTTGCAGCTGGGTAGACTTCGCCTTACCCAGGCAGTTAAGTAGTTAAGCTGTACTAGACTCTCCGTGTAAAACGTAAAGAGTGAGAAAATCAATACTTTCAGGATACCATGACAAAGTTTATTTCGTGGCAAAATCAGAGTGGGACACTTACACACATGTTGGGGATTGTGAAAGGTAAAAGTTTCACACATGCGTTCGTGTGATATAATTCGTAATCTGTCAAACGTGGAGACAAACAAACCACAAAGATTATTGTTGGGAGTTTGCTTGATTGTTTCATGATAAAAACATTGCTTGGTTTTTTCGAACTCATGAATTTTGCAATTTGTATCAAACCATATAACGTCGGTTAACGGGATAGAAGAAGACATCTTGGAGAATCTTTTGTACACGTTAGATCGCCAGATGCTATCCCATACAAATGCATTTAACAAGTTAATAAAACCGGAAGGCCACTGGGTTGACCAAAAAGAAAACAAATGCACACCTGTTTGAAAGTCAAGTCCTCATCTCCAGCATCACCGTATAACACGCTGAAATTAACACATTCTGCTCCAGGACCGAAATCCGCCAATGGGCGCCACGCTATTCTGACACAACCCTTGAACTATCACGCTCGATCCATGTCTTACCGTGGCGTGTCTGAGTTGAATGAGTTAAAATACAATATTTTACAACTTCATAATATGGTGTTGGCAAGTCATACAGTTTTGTTAAAACCAGCCTAAAAGATAAACTTCCGGTTTTTTTTGAGTTTTGCATTTATATTTTCTGTCGTTATTTCAATATACAGTAATTGCTTCTTTGTCGTCAAAATCATACAGGATCACTTAAAAGCGTCACTAAATAGATGTCCTGTACGAATATGACATGAAAGCATCTCCAACGAGCAAGGAAATGTGTTTGATCGGGATAGAATGAAAGCAGACCTAAAAAAACACGAAAAGATGAATTCTGACCTTGCAGCGTTCCTGTAACGAGATTTGTTTGGTCAGAGATGCACCGCTTGACGAGTTTCGTGCCAACATATCTATGGGATGGCTTAGAGAAATGTATCTATGTAACGAAAGCAATTTTCACGAATTTGAGGCAACATACCAAAGTTTCATAGAAATTGAAGCACCAGCTAATGTTTTACGATTTGTTAAAGTCAACTGTGCAGAACTTTTGCCTGTCAGTACATATTTTCCTCTGTTTGTTACCGGTAGTCAGTTGCAGGAAACGTTTCCAAGCCAGCAACTGCCGACCAACTTCGCAATGCACCGCAGCGAGGTTTTTGAGTGGGTTAAAAAAAAATATATATAAAAAAGCTCATAACAAAAGCCTCTAGGACTATGACAGGCAGGTTCTGGCTATTAACAATTACCATTCGGGCCATTGTGTGAAATATGTTTGACTAAAATTGTAAGTACTATTATGTAGCTTGCATATGGCAGTGTACAAATTTGAAGCTTTTAGCCTCAGTATGATATGGGTTAAATTAACTAATTGCAGTAGGGCCCAGGGGCCAGTTGCATGAGCGAGCTTAGTCCTTCACCAGCCACTAAGCAAAGTGCGCCGTTATAGCGGCGCACCTTGCTTAATGGCTGCTAAATGACTAAGCTCGTTCATGCAACTGACCCCAGGTTTATTCTAAGAACGTTTGAAGATGCGCCCTGTTGCAACGCGGTTGCTGTTACAGTTGTGTTTTCAGCTTCAGGCTGGAAAGAAAAGAATCTCTTGTCCAGGATGTGTTCAGCACCTGATTACGTCCGCTTCCCCCAGAAGATGTTATCGATATGTGCGACAGAAAATATGCCAGATCCTGCTTGTCATTCAAAGGGAACAGCACAATGCTAATTGCTCCACGGCTATCTACTGACTGAAACGTGATCACGTGGTATCTCTGATTGATGGGCTTGACCGAGAGAAGATAGTCCTTTTTGATGCCGAGAAAAAGCTTTTTGTCCGTGTTACAAATATTGATCGCATCTGTCGTGTGCAACCACCTTTGTTTGACGCTAACGAAATATAAAAAGGTCTTGTTTATCCTCCGACGCTGGACATTAAGGATCTTGAGCCCCCCACGTCGAAGGACACGGCCAGCCAGGCCACAACCTTGACAACGGAAACGGGGAGTCAAACAAACACCGACTCCCCCCAGACTGCGGAGAAAGCAACCGGCACCACGCCATCGGAAACGCTGGACAAGAACACAGAGACAGAAATCCCACCAGAGCTTGCAAAGACCCTCCAAGATGCGGGTACGGACCCGCTCCCCCAACAACAGCAACCACCACAGGTGGGCAACGGATCAATCACCGGCCCGCAACAGCAAAGAAGACGCCACCGACCGCCAAAGCACTTCAGGCAACAGCGCCCACCGCTCCTCGCCACGCCGCCACCACACATGCGGCTGCCACCACAACACCGCCACCCACCCCACCCACGTCAGCGCCAGACCCCTCGACCAAGAATCGACTGGCCGCCGCCACCACCACCCTACCTCCCCAGACCCTTCCACAACCGGCCACGGTTCCCCCGGCCGACACCACCACCCCCGCCACCACTCCTGCAAGATCTTCTGGAGTGGTTGGCATACCACCACCCACCAGCCTGGCGATAGGCGACGGGCCCCCGGCCTACCACCCGCCTCCTACACCATCAACCACCCGGCCCCGGCAGTACCATCAGCCAGCTGCGCAACGGAGCGGCAGACAGACAGAGAGACGGCCCCCTCCCCCCCCCCTGGCCCACCCCCCCTGGATGAAATCAGCGGAAGCTGGAAGTCCCGATCCCGTTTTAAATCTCGACTCGTCCGACGCTGGATACAGAACCACAGCCGGATTCGATCACAGTGGGAAGGAATCGAAAATGTTTTTGCAATAGTTGTGTGCCCCTGACTGGCGTCGACCGTCTGTGAGATACATTAGCACATCTTTTTGACGCCCGCAACCAGTCAACGGCACAAAATAGTCGACTCCCTCCGCCGTGTGATTTGATCTCTGTAAAACTGTTAGAGGCTTAATGATGGGACTGAGGTACCTGGAAATGAGTGCGATCTGCAAGAGGCAACAATCCTCATGAGCCCCCGCTGGATCTATGTCTATTTCCTATGCACGTGATCAATGATTTCCCCCCGTACACGTGACTCGCCAGGGGTAAAGCATTAATCAGATCAGTCTGAACAGTTCATCGCTGACAACATACATAGTTCACAATGACAACCATCGGTACCAACCTGGTGAACTATTTTGAACCATCGTTAACTCTATCGCCTGCTGACTACGTCATTATTTCGGCGCATGTGTGCCTGTTCGTTGCAATAGTGGTGACCAACGTCGTGACCTTGATCGTCATAGCGACGACCCCGCGTCTGCAGACTGTGTCTAACATGTACATAACGTCCTTGGCCGTGTCTGATCTTCTGGTGGCTGTTGAACAGCTTATTTTCATACCATGGCGACACCCTGCCTACCACAGACACTTCGAGGAGACCTGGCCTTTGTGTTGCTTTATGATGGTTTTTGTGTACCTGGCAGAGTCTACGTCTCTCATCACTGTAGTTTTGATTGCAGTGGACAGGCTACTGTACATCAAGTTTCCGTTCCTGTACCTGCGGGCTGTCACCAAGAGAAAAGTGGCCGTGGCCATCACTGTGACATGGGTGTTCTGCATTGCGTTTTCAATCTGTTTCCGATTGTTTCGATCAGAAGCCAGCTATCCCGGCTGCAGCGAACTCGCTATTGCATTCGGCTCTGATGAAGGTGCGCTCGTAAGCGGACTATTAGTAACGGTCTTGTGTGTGGCACTTTTTTCCATCTACGTTTTACTACTGAGAACGGCCGCAAAGCAGGTCAAGGCCATAAAGAACCTCCAACAGCTTGGGGTCATAAGGTCTTCACCAACGACCACGACCTTACCCGAGCACACTGTCCATGATCCAGCTGTGAAAGCCAGGATGAACTTAAAGGCCCTCCAACGCATGGCGGGTGTGTTTCTATGTTTTTACATCTGTTGGACACCTTTCACCTTGATCTGTCTGACTGGTCCCAGGACCGTGAATGAGAGTCTTGTGTACGCGGCAATGTTTCTGACATCGGTAAATTCAGCCGCCAATTTTGGAGTGTACGCTCTGGCTGACCGCGAATTTCGTGCAGCTGTCGCCCGCCTGCTGAGAATCAAGACAACCCGCGTATCGGACTCTACTGCTTAGATCCTTCACCGGACATGGCAGACTAATCTGCACACAACACTGAGCAGAGGTAACTAAGCGTAACCCCTTCACTGTCTAGAAAATGCGAGCATGCTCTAACTGCAAGAGGCATAGCTTTTAGTCGTACAGTGAACGCATATTTCAAAAACAAAATGTACGACCGTTAGCAGGCAAGATGTTAACTAGCCGCGCATCTGGATGCGGCTGGCCGCGAATGAGTTAACGTCATTCGTATGATGTTGGCTCCTCATTCTGACATTCCACCTGCAGTAGGCGCCAAACATGAACAGAAGTAAGTGTACAGGCCGTTTGACATCGGAGCGCACACCGCTTTCTCCAGATATCTCTTCAAGGAAACACTTTTCTGTACCCCTTTAAGAACAAATATCATTTAGAGCTAATTGACCTAATATGAGCTATTATTACTTAACTCCTATGATTTGTTGATTTTGCTGTACAGTCGCAAACATTTCGTGAAAAGACAAGAACATGCCATTTTCAATGCCCTAATAGAGCCCGGGCGGGGAAAGGGCCAGATTTCAATATCGAGGTCAAGAATGCCGACTTCATGTATGCACTTGCGCTGTTTCAGGTTGGTTTAAAAACTTGCTCAGCTTACTCTTTCACGTGTACACATACCAAAGGGGAATTACTCAGCGCTGGACAGACAAACAGTTAGATCCCCTGCCCCCACCTATCAGGCACCCAATCGCCAGCCCACAGAAAAATACGCAGATATAGAAGAAGACGATCATATACATCCCTCACACACACACACACACACACACACACACACACACACACACACACACACACACACACACACACACACACACACACACACACACACACACAGGCGCACATAAGCCTCACAGTGGGTTACCTACCCTTTCATGTGAAAATGGGTTCCCATATTTGTATTTATTCTAGGGCTCTGGAATTGATGCGAATGTTTAGAACTCACCTTATAACTAAGCTCTATAACTTAAAATAAAATAGACATTTTCTAGAAACAGAGGCACTAGATGCCGAAAAAATGGGGTTCTGCCAATAAAGTGGGTGGGTGTCTCTCTCACACAAAACTGACTGGCATTACAGTCAAAATGGGTGTCTTCACAACAGTAGGCGTCTGTAATAAGGTCAAGTTCATGGAATACTTCTTTTTCACATTAATTTTTTTTCCCAACTTAAATGTGTATGTGTGCTTTAACATTCTTTACATAGTATGGTGCAAAATTCAATAAACACTGGCCCGAAACCTTTCGATTATGATTTTTACAGAGGAAATCTTTTAAACATTGCTGCGTTTTGTCCTTTTGAAGCAAAACAGTTTATCATGGCATTGATGTGAGAATCAACATAATGTATTTTGGAAATTAAAGGACTTTTTTGTGTGTTTTTGGGTACTCTGGAGTTTCAGACAAACAGCAACAGAGCATTTTGAATATTAACCCTTATCATTCGGAATACACCAGTGTGTGCAACTAGTGTAACTGAAATAGTCCAAGGGTTAGTGCCAGAATAGCTTGGTGCCTCTAGGCGCCAAGCTATTGTGGCACCACCCTTGAACTAAAGCCATTGGTCTATGTCCTCATCTGTAAGTACTGTAATGTAGCTTGCATAGAATTATGGCAGTGAACAGATTTGAAGCTATTAGCCTCAGTATGACTATGATGCGGGTCAAAAAGTGTGGAAAAATAACAAAGATAGAAAAAGACCCAGACGAAGAAACGAACACTTAACTTATTCTACCCCAGCAAAATTTAAGATCCACCACGATAGTTCAAGGGTGATGCCAGAATAGCTTGGCGCCTATGGGCGCCAAGCTATTCTGGCATCACCCTTGAACTATCGTGGTGGATCTGTGTCCTGCACTGCAACGCAGTCTTCTGAAGACGACTTCAACATTTGGGCTTAACTTATTCTACCCCAGACACACCACAGCAAAATAAAGATCCACCATGATAGTTCAAGGGTGATGCCAGAATAGCTTGGTGCCTATGGGCGCCAAGCTATTCTGGCATCACCCTTGAACCATCATGGTGGATCGGTGTCCTGCACTGCAACGCAGTCTTCTGAAGACGACTTCAACATTTGGGCTCAACTTATTCTACCCCAGACACACCACAGCAAAATAAAGATCCACCATGATAGTTCAAGGGTGATGCCAGAATAGCTTGGCGCCTATGGGCGCCAAGCTATTCTGGCATCACCCTTGAACCATCAAGGTGGATCTGTGTCCTGCACTGCAACGCAGTCTTCTGAAGACGACTTCAACATTTGGGGATTCCGATCTTGGGGTAGAATGAGTTAAAATGACAGAACAGAACACTGACATTAATTAATTAACTGACAACATAAGAAATCACTTGAAACTTCAGCCTTTATTTAACGTCTTTCGTCTCCAACAAACAACCAACCATTCTTTCATTTGCAGAGTTTTTAAAATGGTATGCAGTACAACAAACCATTCTTTCATTTGCAGAGTTTTTAAAATGGCATGCAGTATATTACAAAATGATCCGCCCCCCCCCCCCCAAACCACTCTTGTAATCAATCTTTACATTGTCAATGGTTTTCTCATCTTATTATATTGTCTTTTGTCCCCAGCCGGCTGTTTCGTTTTGCAAATCCAAAGGTTATACAGTATACAAAATGTGACCCTTTCTCACGAAACCAGTCTTAACTCGCAGCGAGCCAATCAGCACTACACGCAATAATATGTGGTGGGGGTCAATCTGGGGCATTTTCACTTTTTGGGAGAAATGTATTCTACATACACCAAAGTATCGTATGGTTAAAATCTTTATCATGAAAAATGCCATTAAATAGGTAAAAAATGATTTTAAAAGTCTGCCCTTGGCTCCAATTATGCTGCACACAGAAACTTCACAGGCTGTTTTCTCAAAATGGCCGCCGGAGGCTTTAACAACTTTAAACGCTTAACAGCTTTTACAATTTTTGCACTACAGCATACAGTCATATATCACAGTAATCAGCAAACACTGTAGTTTTCATAAATGTATATATGTCAAAACATCCAAAATGCGAGTTCTTAAGACTGATTTTGTGAGAGAGGGTCACAAATGATCCAGGCGTCCATCAAAAAAAAAAAAAAAAAAAAAAAAAAAAAAAAAAAAAAAGCAGGCTATACATGCTGAAACCACCCCAATAATAACACTCATGTAATAAATCTGTATCAAATCGAAAATGCCGCGAGTGGCGGGGAACCTCGATTCATTTCTTTTGTAACGTTTTCAGTCTGTTGCGGACGTAATCCTTAATGTTTGTCCAGCGCCTATGTCTAAGTGCAGGTTCCTCTGCCATTGCATACTGTATCTCGGCCTTTCCAGGAAGTTTGTTCATGACGAGGTGTGCCTTGAAACGAGTTTGAACAGCTTTCTCTTCAGCTTCCCCCCATGGTTTCCTTGTAAATCTAGCTTTCTTTTGAACAGGAGCTGACGCAGTACTGTCATCATCAAAACTATCTAGATTGTCATCAGGCTCTGGACGTCTTTTCTCCGTCATGCTCATCGATTCCTGTGTTGCTGACTTGCTACTTGCTTCATTCACAGGTGCTGTTCCCCCCGAGACCTCTCTGCCAGTTTCTGATGTGTCTTCATTGTCAAAGTCAATCTCTTCATCATCGCCCAGCTCAGCTCTAATGCAACTCTCAAAATCTGTCATCCCATTGTTAACTGACAGAAGAATCTTTGCCACTTTTGCCTTTTGAAGGACATCTTGAGGTTGGCGGTAGATATGGCGATGTATCCGAATATCATGGCCAAGGAAATCTGCCAGCTGATCCTGGTCTAACTCCGAGATGGCCATTGACTGAGCCAAAGTTGCAACCTGCTTCCGCAACTGAGTAAATGTGAACATGGCTGGGTATGACACCCCTGCTTCTAGGGCATGGGCCTTCAGAACATCATGGCCTCTGTAAGGCCTCTGACCAGAAGGTGTGGCAAAGATGTACTGGGAATCAGCGAGAGCTGGCACTGATTGCCTCATTTGAAGGATTCTGTCCACAGTTGTCATCATCTTCTTCGTCAGCAAAACGGGAACACTCCTATTAAACTTGCCTCTGATTTCCACTCGCTGAAAATGATTCACCATTTTCTTCTCAACCTCTGTGAGACCTTTCAAGATATCTTGATTGGTGATCGATCCAATCTTAGCATTCTGGAAGTCTGACACCTTCATTCTCTGAACTTCTCCCCCTCGTTTTCGGTTGAAAAGTGATACAGCACAAAGAGTTGCTTTAACCACTGTCGGATAATCTTCCGAAACCATCCTTGTCTCAAGAAGCTGTTGGACCTTCCTCACATCTTCACATGATGGGATCAGCTTGGGTTTGTTCATGGTCATTTTCCCGACCGACTGGGCTGCTGTAGCGGACACACAATCATACCAGTCCCCATTGAAGACAGAGTCAAACCGCTGCGCCTCAGAGAGCTCCTGTCGCCACCTGTCGTCTGAACCCTGCCCAAGCTGTTTGGATGCCTGTGACTGTTTGATCTGTGAACACGTTTTCAAAGCATGGCCTATGCGCATTGCGAGATGGCCTTTTTTGAACTGATGTGTGTCCTCATCAAAATCTGCTAGCTCTTTTACAGCCAGGACAACATGATCAAAGCTAGCTGAATTGATCACAGCATTTAAACTTGCGATTTTCATTTCTGACCTCACTCTGATAATCTTTAATAGTCTCCCTAACTCCCGCATCCTGGAGCTGATTTGTCCAGCCGTGTGTTCTTCAATGTCCCTGCGGTCAAATAATCTCTTTCCATACTCAAGAAGCAAGGGGTCAGTTCTGATGAGACGGCTTATCTCATCATCTCTCTGGCTAGCCAAGACCTTGTGGTAGAATGAAAATTCAACGTCTAAGGGTATTGGAAGCATTAGGCGACCACGGCGCGCGGCGTCTCCTCGCCGAGTGATCTGAAACCCTCCTGGCTTCTGACAGCAACGTTTTGAGTGTACAGAGATCAGCTTTTTTTGATAGAGCCCTTTGCAATGGCTACAGGCGAGAAGGTCGTCTACCTTACTAGTTTTGGTGCGATACTTAGGAATCAAACATCCGGATTTGTTTTCAAGAACAGCAACGTTATGCATGTAATCACCCTCATCTTGTAGTCTGATCCATGCTCGACGTCTCTGCTTGGTCCCTTTTTTCATCGACAAAATTTTAGCAACGTCTGCCTCATCTGCATGGACATCTTGTAAGTGCGTGCTCATTTTCAAGACAAGCTTGCCACACAATTTGCATGCATGTTTCTTGTCCCATTTGTACTTTCCTTTCCCTCTCTGCGACACGTGCACACCTGTTTCTTCTGTAAGTGCTCTTTCCCCACTCTTTCCAGCATCATGTTCCTCCTGCCTATCCACATTCTCATTGCCACCCCCTAACGCACACTGCACCTTGCTGGTACTAGCGTCACTAACCCCTGGCCACCCCGAACCTGCCACTTTGATGAAATCTAACATAGTCGATACAATACTGTCTATGTCAGAGATCCCAGCAATTGATGCCGACACACCCTCTGAATCCGGTGAGCTCGAGCCAGGAACAAACTCCTCGTCATCACTGCCCTCGTATTGCGATGCGCTGGCACTGCTCTCAGTCTCGGGTCCATCCCAGGCGCCATTTGCCAACTGGAGAAAGAAAGAAAGAAAGATTAAAACCAAAGCTGCATTAGAAACAGAAACAGCCCAATTTTGGTTTAAAGGGGCCTTGCACAAGAATAAAAAGAGTAATCCCGTGTATGACCGATTTACATATGTGTGACCTCGGTGACGAGGGCTGGCTTCTGCACAGCAGTCAAAATCCAGGTTTTCTGAAAATGCAAGCAGTTTTCACACATTTGTCAACCCTGCGTGACCCTTTGAGAGAGGTCACTCAAATTGGCATGTTTAAAAAGGTCTTGCCACAAAGTATCCTTGGGCCAAGCTTGAAGAATGTGGCTTGAATAGTCTCCGAGAAAATGCCACCGTTAACTCATTCTACCCCCAGACACACCACAGCAGGATAACAGGGGTGGGATTCTAATAAGAAAGAAAACGCGGAAAATCAAACGACAGGGGGGGGAGGGGGGGGGGGGGTTCATGTCCTTCATTTTCAGCGGCCGAAAAATCAAACGACCAGGGGGGGGGGGGGGGGAATAGGCGCGTGTCCACCGTTCGCCAAAGTATCCAAAAAACCGACAGGGGGAGCGAGACCAAACACACCCGAAAATGGACTTTGTTATGACACTCCTGATCTGCAGTATAAAAATGGAATGTGCGTACCAGTTTATGTTCAGATGCACACTAAACGGCACTCTGTCTTGGACAATATCCTTTTTCACCGCCATTTTCCACTGCGACCTAAAGCTACCGGAAGTGTCGGGCGATAGTGAACCAAACTACATACAAATCCAACCCATTTGAGCTTTTTTTGCCATTTAAGAAGATTTTTCTTTCTCGTCTTTTTCGTTGTTATTAGACGCGGAAAATAAATATGCTTCAGCGGAATTGTGAAAGAATTTCCGCGGAAATCCGCGGAAACGCGGAAGAATCCCACCCCTGGGATAAGGATCGACCATGATAGTTCAAAGGTGATGCCAGAACAGCTTGGCGCCTACGGGCGCCAAGCTATTCTGGCATCACCCTTGAACTATCATGGTCGATCTGTGTCCTGCGCTGCAATGCGGTCTTGAGAGGACAGGGGCAAAATTTAAGGATTTTGGTGTTGGGGTAGAATGAGTTAAAGTTTACCATGGACGACGGACGGACGACCAGTGGCCCAGAACATAAACTCACTTTTGCTTCGCACGCACGCCAGCCAATAAAATTAAGATGATCATAGAATCACTTTACTTACCAGTTTGTAATTGGGAGCATTCCGCTGCCGTCCATACACCCTCCTACCAGACGCACCCTCTGTGGCAGAGGCTGGGGGGCCATGATTCTGCAGCATAGATCCCGATGGGTTTGGACATCCTGCTGCCATCCGGCGCTGGGTGTGTGCCAGAAAGTCCTGAGCCGGTGTGACCAAAACGGTGTTGCTGAGAACATGTCCAATACAACCATGTAAACCAACTGACATTTTGAATCAGATTGATTGTACATTGCGTAACGTCCCGACAGCCACTAGGCTTTCTCAGGACGTGCCTGCACTGCTTGTGAAAAAAAAAAAAAAAAAACACCTAAACAGAACATTGCCATGTATGTCGCCTGCCGGTCAAATACGTTAACTCATTCTACCCCAACACCAAAATCCTTAAATTTTGCCCCTGTCCTCTCAAGACTGCATTGCAGCGCAGGGCACAGATCGACCATGATAGTTCAAGGGAGATGCCAGAATAGCTTGGCGCCCGTAGGCGCCAAGCTATTCTGGCATCACCCTTGAACTATCATGGTGGATCCTTATACTGCCGTGGTGTGTCTGGGGTAGAATGAGTTAAATAAACCTAACACATGGGGCCAAGACATAAAGCTAAGACCATTTAGCAACACACATCCAATATCAAGAGCTACAGGCAGTGCAGACAGTAGGGAGAGTTTTAAAAAGGCAAATACAGGTGAATGGACAAAGGGTAGACAGAAACACATGCATGCCCCAGAATAGAGAGAAAAACCCACCCTGAGAACTAAAAACTGGCAATACAGTAAAAAGCGACACTTCAGTTGCACATTCCTAAAGACCTGTTTGTGGACGTTCGTTCTTCGAATCGCGAGGCAGTTTTGCGAACGAGGATTGAAATCTGGCGCCATTTTTGTTTAAAAAAAAAAAGTCAACTGATACTGTGCATGCATGTGGCAAGTTAACACGTCAGAAGAAAGAAAAAAAAAAAAAAAAAAAAAAAGAAAGAAGAAACAAAATCGCGTGGCAGATTGACCTTGTAATGGGGATATTGAACGAATTCCTTTCATTGAAGAAGAAAGCTTTTGTTAAAATCGTGGGGTTCTATTATCATTTACTACAAGACTCAACGGTCAGAGCGGCCGAGAGGCCGAAGACACGTTTGAAGCAGACGCCTTATTTTTCTGGGCCAAACGGGTATCGGGGACATCTCTCAGTTAAATAACTGCACTGAACAAGTACATTTGGGCGTGCTCTTAACTAAGAAATATTGCATAAAGTACCTCTGCAAACGCGAAAGAATGGCCGGTGTGTCCGATGGAGACGAAAGACGTTTAAGCAAGGGAAACAACTCCGTTCATCGGTGTTGGACCAATCAAATTGATCTGAAAACACTCCGGCCGCTTCCGTGTCCACACACAGGCCCAGGGCATCCCTGAAACACAACGATGAAGTAAATCTGTTAAAATGGGGACATCGTATTTTGATATTTTTTTCTGACTTTTGAATGAAAGATAATACAGAAACAACCCTCAGAAAAAATGGGTGTCTGATCTGGCCACCCAGAATTTCACACACACCCAGATTGCATAAGGATGGTAAAGAAAGAAACCCATTTTAGTCATTTGGTGTACGCACACACACACACACACACACACACACACACACACACACACACACACACACACACACACACACACACACACACACACACACACACACACATATATATATATACATACACAATATATATATATATGTATATATATATATATATATATATATATATATATATATATATATATATATATATATATATATATATACACATATACATATTCATATACATATACGGTCATATACATCTTTCACGTGGACATGGATCTTTCTCATAGTACTGGGCTAATATAATTATCTGGGGAACATTTACGGATTTAGGGTTTCAGTCATTTCATGAAAAAATTCCGAATTTTTACGACTGTACATCAAAATTGACACATTTCTTGAAATTAAATCGTATTAGGTCAGCTGGCACTGAATGATATTTGTTTCTTAGATTGATATTGACAAAACAAAATCGTTCTTTGCGAAAATATTTGCGAAAAAACGTTGCGCGCTCCGATGTCAAACGACCTATACTAAACCCATTCAGCCCTGGCGCACTACAGCCGCAGGAGATGGATCGACCATGTCGGCGCCAAGCTAATCTGGCACTACCCTTGAATTATCATGGTCGATCCATCTCCTGCAGCAGGCGCATCGTCGTTAGATAACGACTCCAAAATTTGGGAAATACGTGCGCTGGGCTGAGTGAGATAATCTAAACTGCTATCGTGTAATATCGAATCCTGCCCGAAATACAGCAAGTAGATTTCTGTGAAATAACGCCATTTTAATTGTAATACAAATAAAATGTCGCTATTCACCAAAAAAAAATGGACTTGCTGTGGTAGTCTCCAGTTAGTAAATCGATCACATGTTACTGTTGTGAGACAGCCAACGTAGCGTGTGATGTAAGCAAACGAAAATTAATGCACTATAAGTTTGTACTTCTACTGCAAGTGTCTTAAAAGGGTAAAAAAAAAAAAAATTCCCCTGCGGCTGAGTTAACGATGAAACATCGTATTAATTGTTTCAGTAGTTTAACCCCTTCACTGACGAGAAAAAAGAACACGAACCAACTGCAAGAGGTATAGATCCTCATGCGCCCCCGCAGTTGCGGGGGCTCATGAGGATCTCTACCTCTTGCAGAAACCACTTGGTATCCATGGTGTTTGGACGGATGAAGTTTTTCGGCGTTGGAGCAGCAGATATTTCAAAACATAATTTGCGTCCGGTGGGTGGCGTTTGTTATTTACGGACTAGAGGATTCAAAGCGCTATCAACAACCATTAGTTAACTGATATTAAACCCAGTTACAACAACAACAACAAAATATATCGTTTTCGCACAACTTGTGAACTAGCACGGAAGCTCCGTGTTCTGAACAAATGATTCATAAATGACAGTGCAAAGATGGTGCAAAAATAGCTTAGGACCTTTATCTAGGCTCCAAGCTGTTCTGGCACCACCCTTGAAACGTCATTGACAGCAAGTGTCCTGAGCTGTGTTGTTATAATCTTCAGGGGCAGGTCCATCTTTAGCATTTTCAAAGTCTGAAACAAGTTCTTGCATCTTTAGAAAGGATTTTTTACATGTACTACGTACATACAGGTCATTGTTGTCTGTGGACCTAACATTGAAAACAAAATGTTTACCCTGAAATTTAATAAATTGCGTTGAACGTGTCCCCTTTGGCAATTATTTGCTTCCTCGTGATCCGTGAGAAAATTAGCCTTCGTTGTGAGACGTGAATCCAAAATAAGATCTTCGTTATGCGTTGAGAACCTCCTGGTTGTTTCGTGAAACATGAAAAGTCTGTTCACGCTGTAAATTGTACTATAAAAAAACTTCACATCCATATACCCTCCTCCCCCCCCCCCCACGCGCACGTGTGTGATACAGCTTTTCCGCTCCGAAAGGCAGCAAAGAAGGAGGTGTGTAAGAAATGAAAAGGAATAACAAGGCAGCTGATCTAATCTGTTGTCGTGTATCAGGAATGCTGCCGTAATCTGGCAAAAGGCAACAAGAACATTATTGTAAAAAGCGAGAGCTTCATATCATATACAATGAAATCTAGCTTTTCACAAAAATGGACTTAACTCATTCAGCCCGATGCACGTATTTCCCAAATTTTGGGAATACATCATCTAACGACTATGCACCTGCTTCGTGCCGACAGGCGCCAAGCTAATCTGGCACTACCCTTGAATTATCATGGTCGACCCATCTCCTGCTGTAGTGCGTCAGGGCTGAATGGGTTAATTCTGTGATAGTCCCCAGTTTGTAAATTGATGACATACTGTTGTCGTTAGAAAGCCAACATAGCACGTATTTGTCAGCAAATATTAAATTATTTCGCCGTCAGTTTGAACTTCTAATGCGAGTGTTTTAAACAATGGCGTAGGAAGATATTTTGTTCATTGGGTTGGAAAAGGGAGGGGGGTTGGAGGGGGTGGGGGGCGGACGGGCAGCATGCATGACATGTTACTTTCCAGCCTAAAACAAATCAGAGAACGTGGGGAGAGTGGTGCGGAGGTTGGGATGGGGGAGGGGGGAAAAAGTCGAAGAATCAAAGAACGGAAAGGGGGGGGGGAGGGGGAGGGGAGTGGGGGAAATCAAGTGACAGTCCCAAACATGACCAAAATCTTATGACATTTTTTCCTAAAAGATTTTCCTCAAATAAACAATAACAAATGTATGATTTGAAGATTTCTTTCTCTAAAATATTTTTATTTCAAAATACTTTTTCTCCCATAAATATTGTGGATGAGGAGGAAGGCATGGGGTACGTCGGGCCCTCCTTTTTCATTAGGGGGGGGGGGGGGGGGAGTCCCCCTCACCCCTCCTGTCCCTACACCCATAAAAAAGCGGTAAAAATCGATTTTTTTTTCTGCGCCGGAGTTGATGATTAAACATCCCATTAGCTGTTGCACTAGCTTAACCCTCTGGATGCTGGCAGCATATTTTGTCGAGGCACCAAGCTACACTGTAATGTAGTTTACAGAGGACTGGTCCAACATAGAAGTTGTTTGGAAAACAGAAGTGGGTCCAAATTGCATGTGTTTCGAGGAAAACAAAGGATTAAAAGCCAGGACAAGCTTTCGATATCGCTTGTTTGTCCGGGCTTTTAATCCAATGTTTTGTGCAATTTAGACTTACCATTTGTTTCCGGAAGTTGTTTATTAGCATCTCACAACCTGGACGAACAAACATTTAGGTCCCTCGATCTTGTGTGCGGAATATTGTACTGCGTGCTATATTGTTTCTTGTCGTCGGCTTGCGATTTGGTGCCATAATGGACCGGGTCAAGGGCTATAACTCTTTGTCCAGCGTTGAGTGATCCCCCTTAGTAAGTATATAGTGCACCTACCAACAATTGTCTCCTCTGTGGTTTGTGGTGCACCTACATTTGGGGAGTCCGATCTCTGTGTTAACACCACGATACTGACGAAACCGTAACTACGCGTCATTTCCGTCCAACGGTATCGTCGGCAGCAGTCAGGGGGTTAAACAAATCAATACTTCACTGCCGAGAAAAACTGATCACCATCCAACTGCAAGAGGTATAGATCCTCATGAGCCCCCACAGATGCGAAGGCTCATGAGGATCTGTGCCTCTTGCTGACTCCTCTTGAAACCATGTACCTTTGACGGCTGGGGTTCTTTGACGCTGACCTTTGAATGATTTGAAAAACACGATCTGTGGCCACTGGCAGTGGAGGGGGTTAACTAATGCCTCAGTCAACAGATTCCCCGGCCGACACAATTAATGCATTCTAGACGTGCCGCCTCCGGCTACGCGGCTTTAAGCCGCGTATACGGAGGCGGCATGTATCGAATGAGTTAAGCCCCATTATTTGCTGTCAGTATAATAACTTTAATATCTGAAGCCAACGGTTGGCGACGAATCGGTAAGGAAATCTCAAGGGTAGTGAGCGCCAGAATAACGTTGTCCAGGCACTAGAGTTCGCAGCTTTTCATCTTCTTCCGCGCAGCCAGTTGTGTCATCGTCGCTCGCCGTGAATTCTATGCAGCTTTTTGCAGACGAATAATAAATGCGGAAACATTTGTTTAGCGTGATAATGAACGGGACACGCGTTTTAGTTTTGACACGTAAACATTGAACACTAAGCTGAGTCAGTATTACGTGGGGAAAATGGAGTGCAAGGCTTATTCGTGTATATCGGTGCAGAAGGATTGTACAGGATTGTAGTTTTCATTCGCTTTGCAGGAAACTTCCAACCAGCTGTCCCACTGTATTGCAGCGAGATGTTTGCTGTAGTGGGGCTAAAAGCAGATCAAAACAACGCTGTTAGAACTATGATAGACAGTTACTGCCAACTGTAAAAATTACGTTCAACTCCACCCAGGAGTTTCCTCTTGGAACGTTTGAGGTTCCGCTGGGTTTGCAACAACGCTTTTGTTATATTTGTGATCCGAGAAAGGTTGAAAGACGAGCTTGTTCAAAAACGTTTGCTATGTGCATGTACGAATCAGCTGGACCAAGTACATAGCCACGTGCTTTCCAAATGACAAGCAAGATCGCGCAAAGTTTTCGAGATCTTGCATGTCATTTGAAAAGCACGTGGCTTCTTGGCCCTTGGCTGTCTGCTGAGTACGGGACTGGACGTGGTCAGGCGGTGGCTTTCACTGATGATAGAGTTTTAAAAAAAAATTGTGATGAGGAGAAAATCTCGCAGTAACTGATCGTGTGCCACCATGTTTCACGCTGGCAGGAGATAACATTGCTTTTAACCCACTGATGCTGGATACTTTTTTCTCAGTTTTTTTCCCCCTTCATCATGATGAGATTCTAGGCTGGATACAGAAGCGGAGTTTTCCAAGGTCAGTCACACGCGACCAAGTGAAACTCTTCCCTGCCACTGTACGTACATTTTTGTTTTTAAATCTTGCTTCATTTAGCGACCGAAAGCCAGCACCGTCCATGAAACATAGACGCAAACTGGTCTCAGCAAGAGTCATAGATCCTCATGAGCCCCCGCGACTGCGGGGGCTCATGAGGACCTATGTCTCTTGCAGTTCGATCATATTCACTTTTTTTCTCGGCAACGCTTACAGAAACTGAGATGATCGGACAATTTCTTTTCATAAACTGACGCTAACCAGAACAAAAATTCTGCACAATTCAGCGCTGACGACCTACAAAGTTCACGATGACAACAATCACGACTGTTTCAGTAAACGAGTCATCACTATCTCCGTCGCCTGCTGACTATGCCTACATTGCAGTGCATGTGTGCCTGTTCGTTGCCATAGTAGCGACTAACGTCTTGACCTTGGTCGTTATAGCGACGACCCCGCGACTGCAGACTGTTTCAAACATGTACATCGCGTCCATGGCCGGCGCTGACCTTCTGGTGGCTGTTGACCATCTAGTGTTTTTACCAAAGCATTCCTTTGTGTTCCCCTACCCGGGTCTGCCCTGGGGGGGGGGGGGGGGCTTGGGTGGGGTTAACTACTTTTTAGTTCCCAGGGTCACCCTGGTCAGCCCCACAGGATGAGTTTTCCCCTCTCTTCTGGGGCATGTGTTTCTGTCTACCCTTGGTCCATTCACCTGTATTTTCCTTTTTTTAAACTCTCCCTACTGTCTGCGCTGCCTGTAGCTCTTGATATTGGATGTGTGTTGCTAAATGGTCTTATCATTATTTAGGCCCCATGTTGTAGGTTTATTTAACGTATTGGACCGGCTGGCGACATACATTCAATATTCTGTTTAGTTGGGTTTTTTTTCACAAGCAGTGCAGGCACGTCCTGAGAAAGTCTTGTTGCTGTCGGAACGTTAAGCAATGTACAATCAATCAATCCTTTGTGTTGTTTTCTGATGGTGTTTGCGTTCTTGTCGTCAGGCGTGAGTCTTTACACTGTGGTTCTGATTGCAGTGGACAGGCTGCTGTTCATCAATTCCCGTTCTTTTACCTGCGGGCTGTCACCAAGAAAAATCTGACCGTGACGTGGGTGTTTTGCACTGCGTTTGCAGTTTTTTTTCAGAGCATTCCGGTCTGAATCCATGAGCTATCCCGGCTGCAGTATAATGGCTATTGGATACGACTCAGACATAAAAGCAAGTGTTGGCGGAATTGTTGACATTTTAATGACTGTAGTACTCTTCTTTCTCTATGCCATACTGCTGAGCACGACAGCAAAACAGGCCAAGGCCATAAGGAACTCCCATCAGCTTGGGGCCATAAGGTCGTCACCGAGAACTTTGACCTTACCCTAGGACGCAGTCCGGCGTGACCCCGCTGCCAAAGCTAGACTGAACGTCAAGGCTGTGCAACGAATGGCGGGCGTGTTCATCTGTTTCTGAGTCTGTTGGACGGCTTTCACCTTCATCGGCATGATTGGCCCGAGCACCGTGGGTGAGGACATTGTGATGGTGACGGTGATTCTTGCAACGTTCAGTTCAGCCGCCAATTTCGCAGTGTGCGCTCTGGCTGACTGCGAATTTCGTCCCGCTGTCACCCGCCTGATGAGAATCAAGACAAACAGTGTATCGAACACTACTGCTTAGGACCATGAACATACTGGGTCCTAAGGTGGACATTCCCAAATTTTGGAAGTTGTCATCCGAAATGTACATTGCGCGACTTGGAGACATAGATTATTATACTCCAAGGTCGTTGCCAGAATAACTTGGCGCCTGTAAGCTATTCTGGTACCACCCTTGAACAATCATGACCGACGCATGTCCTGATGCAACGTGTCGGAGCAGAACGAATTAACTAATTCCAGACATGCCGACTGTGGATACACGGCTTTTTATCAGCTTTTTGCCGCGTATTCGTATGCGTCACGTCTCGACTTACCTAAACACGTGGGGATTTTCGCTGTGTTGCGAGGTAGCAGCCTGCTTGCCACACGCTTGCGACATATTGCATGGGAGTTGTAAGGCCGGCTGATTTAATTGTCGCAGCGCCTTGAAGCCAACCAGCGGGCGACACGACGCGTCACTTGTTCACACCACACAAGATGGCAGCCACGCGGACCACAAGTTGTCGCAAGAGTGTTTGTTGCAAGCAGTCTGCAAACGTGTGTCACGGACAGCGAAAAATCACCAGATGTAGAGCCCACCAGTTAGCTCATGATCCAATTTCCAATACAGGGTGCAGCATTTGAATTTGTACAGTACGGTTTTGAGCTATAAAGTCAAAACTCAGAGACCAGCACACGATTCTTGATAACAACTGCCCTCTACGTTGTCAAAAGCCAATACTGTAAACTCTGGATATAACAAGTCGCCAGGGAACCCACTTTTTCTTGTTGATATATCCGATGTTTGTTATAAGCGAAGTAATTTACGTTACAAAACTGGTGTTGGGACCTTAGAAAAAGTGTTGCTTTATCCGACTGTTGTTGTATCCGACCTTGTAATAAGCGGAGTAGACTGTAAATCCGTTTTTTGAACAGTGAATTTTTCTCTTGTCAACGCCGTCGGCCGATGAAAGAAAGCACACATATCTTCTTCATTTTAATGTCCCTCTGGCACTAAAAGTGATCGGGGAGCACACATATCCTGTCCAGACTGACTAAAGTACGGAGTGTTTACCTCGTTCGAGACGTGCCGCCCCTGGATACGCAGCATAAGCCGCGTATCCAGAGGCGCCAAGTCTCGAATGAGTTTAGATACAAGAAAGTCTTATAACAGGAAAAGATGAAAACCATTGTGGTGAGACAAAGACATTGAAAGCAATTAACTTGTGTACATTCGTTTGACTTCGCTTAGCCATAAGTTTTATATGCGTTTGTTCGTTGTTAGCTTTGTATTAATTATTTCATTTCATTTTATTATTTCATTTCATTTTATTTCATTTTATTTTAGTTCATTTTATTTTATTTTACTTCATATTATTTTATTATTTTTATTATTTTATTTTTTTCTACAGCTTCGTGTGTTCGGACTGTCACACTGTCTTATCAAATTGTACCGGAATCGAACCTCGCACCTTTAGCATTGGTGGCAGGCGCCTTAACCACTGCGCCACGGACCGCCCCCACCTATCAGGCACCCAATCGCCAGCCCACAGAGAAATACGCAGGTATAGAATAAGACAACGATTTATTTTTATTCGTCTTATTCTATACCTGCGTATTTCTCTGTGGGCTGGCGATTGGGTGCCTGATAGGTGGGGGCAGGGGATCTAATTGTTGTCTGTCCAGCGCTGTGATTCCCCTTGGTTTGCATACAATTCTGCCAGCGCTAGCATCACCTATCTGGTTTGTGAGTATCTATAACTCGAGGCAAATTTGTATCGTTACATTGTTGTGTAATGTTCTGTGCATCTAGTGTGGGAAATCAGGGTATTTACCCGACCACATATGGTAGCGCACCTTCATGTTTGTGTATGTATGTTTCTCCTGCCTACTTCCTAAGTTCCGGAGAAAGACATGGGTTATATAAGAGACCTGATCCATTCGTTATAGGATGGAAATGATCGTCTTATTCTATACCTGCGTATTTCTCTGTGGGCTGGCGATTGGGTGCCTGATAGGTGGGGGCAGGGGATCTAACTGTTGTCTGTCCAGCGCTGTGATTCCCCTTGGTTTGCATAGGAAACTATAATGCTGACGGCGTTTAATAAAATCTTTGATGTCATGTAAACTTCCGCAGCCGTTTGTCAGACGGCGTTTCTTCTTTGAGTCCTTCACTGCTATGATACGTGTGCTTACACTTTGACCTTGGAAACCATGCACTTTAAGACTGAAGGCCCTAAAATATTTCTGGATGAAAAACAGTTACGTTATGCGAAGGCACCAGCAAAAGGAATAAAACCTCATTAGCCCCCGCGAACGTGGGGGCACATTAGGCTCTATTCCTTTTGCTGTTGTGTGAAGGGCTTAGAATATAGTTCTTCAATAAATTGAAACTGAGACCAGTGCGTCATTTCTAGAGAAGAAATTCGCAATGAAGAAAGAAAGACGCTGAGAAAGGCAAGTATGGAACAAAAAAAAGGTGTTGCATTGTGTTGTAATTGTCCTTTCATAGCGTGTTTTAAGTGTGTGTGTTTGTGTTTGTGTGTGTGTGTGCGTGCGTGTATGTGTGTGAGTGTGCGTGCATGTGTGTGTGCGTGTGTGTGTGTGTGTGTGTGTGTGTACGTGTGTGTGTGTGTGTGTGTGTGTGTGTGTGCTCGCGCGTGCTCGCGCACACATGCTAAGTGGTGCTCAAGGGTACCGCTAGCTTGGTTGGAACGAGACATAAATAGGTTTGCATTCGTCTTCTTATGAACTCTTCACACTTTTCTCATTGGCCTAGCTCAATTCGCATTTTCACTTGTTCCCTGTTATCAAGGCAACGTGAGGCTTCTTATCACCCGTCTCCACAGCTACGTACTCTCTAAGCAAAACAGCATGCAATAATAATAATAATAATACCGTTATTATATAGGCGCTTTTTCTCAATTTTTTTTGGGGAAATCGACTCAAAGCGCCGCGCCTGAAACCCAACACACACACTCACGAAACAGACACGGATTTACGCCATTTAAGACAAACACAGTACAAACACAGCACAAGACAAACGAAGGGCCAGTCAGCTACTGAAGTTACAGAGATTTTTGATCGCTTGTGTTTGAAATTTGTAAAGTGGCCTGAGACAGGTACCAAAGTGTGGGGGGTGGGGGGGGGGGGGGTGGAAGAACCGGAGTACCCGCAGAAAGAACCCCCGACGGTCCGCCCGAATTAACGGTGACACTTACCAGAGGAGGAAAATCCAACGCCGGAACCCGGTATCGAACCTCGCACCTTTGGCATTGGTGGCAGGCGCCTTAACCACTGCGCCACGGACCGCCCCCATGCTCTAGAATATTAGTTATATGACAAGTTAGGCTTTGCTAGTGGGTCTTGTCGCCTCCAGGGTGGAATTTTCTGTTTCCGATATTATCGAATGCTAACTTATCATATTTTTGAATTGTTTTTTGATGACGTTGGTACCAACGGTATTACAATCACCTGCGATCAGTTGTTTTTGTTGTGTAACCCCCTATTTGTTAAAAAAAAATGCTATATCATTGTGCCTAGCGTTCGACTGAATGAAGGTTTTAATTAGTGCCTGTTTGTAATGAGAAAAAAATGACTGGTCGAATCCACATATGTAGAAAAATATTGCGATTAGCGAGTACGTAGGTTGTCTTTGAAACCTGTGATAAGTTGAGGCTATATTCTTATCACGGACGGCAAGTAGCCTCCAGTTGCCTTCAGAACGGGCGATCATGAAAAAAAAAAAAAGCCGAACGAAGCTAGGCCAATGGTGAAAAGTGTGAGAAGTCGGAGAAAAACAGACGAACGGCTTCAGCACAGCAAACATGATGATCAGGATGCTTCAGATGATGAGTCAGGACTATACATTCCAGTTCAGCTTTTAACCCTTTTCATCCTGATACATCCTTTGCTTGAAATAAATGTGACCGAGAGTTCATGGGTGGAGCCAGAATAGTTTGACGCCTGAGGTGCCAAGCTATTCTGACATCACCCTTGAACTAAAACAGTTGATCTATCTCCTAATCTGTAATGTAGCCTGCATAGGACAACAAGCACATTTGACAAAATCAGCCTCAGAATGTAATGGGTTAAAGAAAACGCAACATAAAGTGCTGTCAGATTATGTGACTAACATTCACATGGCCTTTTATTCACGCCTCATAATTACTTTCTCAGCTTTTACGACGCGTTTATAGAGACTGTAAATAAAAATTACCAATGAACAGAAGAAAAAAACACGCTTTGAAAGGACGAGCACAGAACAATAAACTGTTTTGTTCTCGTCCTTTCAAAGCGTGTTTCCTTCTTTCGTGGTTATCTCGTTGTACGTCTACAGGCGTGGCAGTCGCCTTTATGGTCTGAATTACAAAACACAAGATATGGGAATTTGATCGGGAATGACAGATATAGCTTAAGGGTAGTGCCAGATAAGCCAATTTGGGACTACCCTTGTTCTGTCATGGCCGATCCGTCTCCTGACAGTTGTGGTGTCCGCGGAGTAAACATAATGTTTCTCATGAACGAGATAAAGGAGTGTGCGTAAAGTTTCTATCTATCTATCTATCTATCTATCTATCTATCTATCTATCTATCTTATCTATCTATCTTATCTTATCTTATCTTATCTTATCTTATCTTATCTTATCTTATCTTATCTTATCTTATCTTGTCTTGTCTTGTCTTGTCTTGTCTTGTCTTGTCTTGTCTTGCCTTGCCTTGCCTTGCCTTGCCTTGCCCTGCCTTGCCTTACCTTACCTTACCTTACCTTACCTTACCTTACCTTACCTTACCTTACCTTACCTTACCTTACCTTACCTTACCTTATCTTATCTTATCTTATCTTATCTTATCTTATCTTATCTTATCTTATCTTATCTTATCTTATCTTATCTTATCTTATCTATCTATCTATCTATCTATCTATCTATCTATCTATCTATCTATCTATCTATCTATCTATCTATCTATCTCAGGTAGTCTTGTCGACCGTTGGGGCACCATTGATGACTTGGCAACCAGCTCCCTCCATTCCTTTCTGTTCTCTGCCATTCTTAGCGTATCGCCCAGCCCCAGTCCTGCCCACTCTGAGATATTGTCCTCCCATCTTTTCCTCTGTCTTCCTCTCCTTCGTCCTCCTTGCGCAGTGCCTTGCAGGATTGTTTTGACAAGCCCTGCTGAACGCGTAACATGCCCATACCACTTCAGTTTGCGTTTTTTCATAATGGCTAATAGGTCTTAATAGGGCCCGATGGCTTGCCTGATTCTGCTTCCCACTTCCTCGTTCGTGATGTGATCTCTGCATGAAATGCCAAGCAGCCTTCGAAAACATCTCATTTCAGTGGCTTGTATCCTCCTTTCAAGGTCTGCTGTGAGGGTGCATGACTCACAGGCATACAAGAACACTGAGAAAACTAAGGAGCGCATCAGTCTGATCTTGGAGCAGAGTGTGATGTTTCTGTCTGTCCATATGGTCTTCAATCTTGTCAGTGCTGTTGTTGTCTGCGCAATCCTGGACAGTATTTCTGGTTTTGATCCCTAATCTGTCACAATGGCTCCTAAGTATATGAATTTATTAACTGTTTCCAGTTTTTAAATTCCAATCATGACGTCGGTGCCAATGCCACTGGCGTTATTGGTCATCAGTTTGGTCTTCTCTGCACTGATTTCTATCCCATACGCAATGGCTGTACTGTCCAGCTTTTCCACCAGCTGAACTAGCTCCTTCTCTGTTCCCGCAAGGCCATCAATGTCGTCAGCAAAGCGCAAGTTCGTGATTGTAATGCCTCCAATACTGACAGTTCCTTCATGATCTCTCAGAGCGTCTGTCATGATTCTTTCCATTAAGATGTTGAAAAGAGTAGGTGAGAGCAAGCAGCCTTGTCTGACTCCAACTCTAGTCCTAAACCAGTTTCCTATTTTGCCATTGAAGCAGACTGCGCTAGTGGCCTTGTTGTAAAGGTTTGCTATGACTTTGATCAGGTTTGCATTGATGTTGTACAGCTTCATGGGGGACCATAGGGCTGCATGCCACACCCTGTCAAACGCTTTCTTAAAATCCACAAAGACATGATATAGGTCTTGCTGGTGCTGGAGGTACCTCTCACATAGAACTCTCAGGTTGAAGATCTGCTCAGTTGTGCTGCGCCCTGGTCTGAAGCCTGCCTGTTCCTCAGCTATGATTTCCGCTGCCTATAGTTCAGCCTGTTCAGTAGGATCTTTAACATGACTTTGCTTGGGTGACATATAAGACTGATCGTGCAATAATTCTGGCATTGATGTAAGTTGCCTTTTTGGGGAGAGTTATTATAAGTGATTGGGTCCATGGTGTGGGACAATCCCATGACTGCCTAATCTTTTTGCAGATTGTTAGTAAGGCGCTTATCATGTCTTCTCCCCTTTATTTTCTTCTACGTGTTTACACTGATCTTCAATCCACTTATTCTTTGCCTTTTCATGCTTTTCTTGATATCCTGGTTAATTTCCCTGTATTGTTTAGCTCCTTCTACCTCTGATTTCTTTTTCTTTAATTCTCGACGCTTGTCACATAGAGCAAAGATGTCAGCTGTAACCCAAGGTTTCTTTGCTTGTCGGTGTTTGCCAAAGATCTCACTGGCTGTTTGGGTTACAGGAGTGTTAAATGTGTCGATCAATGTGTCCACATACGTGTCTTCTGCACCTATAAGTAGCAGTGGCGCAAATTTTCCGCCTATCTTTGCCTGGAAGGCTTCCGCTACCTCTGGGTCTTTCAGCTTCTCGATGTCAAATTTGATTCTGGTTGGACCCTGATTGTTGACCTTCTTTAGGCGGAGTCGGAAGGTCATCATCACTAAGTTATGGTCGCTTCCAATGTCTGCTCCTGGAAAACGTCTTGTCTTGGCAATGTTCACACTGGTTTGGAAGCGTCTCTTCACCATGATGTAGTCAACTTGGTTATGGTGCTCTCAGTTCGGGCTGTGCCATGTCCACCTTCTGGATGCTTTGTGTGGGCCAAACGTGTTCATCAGCTTTAGATCATTTGAGCTGGCAAATTCCAGGAGCCTTAAGCCTCTGTCGTTGGTCTCTGCATTGCAATAGCGTCCGCATGTGCCTTTCCAGTTCATAATAGCATCCCTATCTTATTTTGGTATTCCAGTCTCCCTGCACCACAAAAATGTCTTTCTTGGGGGTCAGGTCCAAGACTTCTTGCAGTTGGTCATAGAAGTCTTCTTTTTCCTCATCGCCATAGTCTGCTGTTAATGCGTAAACTTGTACAATGGTGATATTAAATGGGGTTGCCCTCAAGCGTATGACGATAAGCCTACTGGAGACTGGCCGACAACTCATGACAGTGTTCACAATGTCTTTGTGGACGAGAAATCCGACACCCTGTTCGTGTTTGTCTTCTCTGCCACTGCATTACAGTTTGTGATTTTCCTGGGTTGATGTTGCCCAAGGTTATTCCATCGTACTTCGCACAGTCCTAGGATGGTCCAGTGGTATCTGTTCATTTTGTGCGTCAGTTCCTCTACCTTTCCAGGCGGTCTTAATGTTCTGACGTTCCAGGTGCCAATGCTAATGTTGTTTCTGGCACGGAGTTTTGGTGGTGCACAAGTAGCACACTTAACACCTCTGCTCTGGCGCAAGACAGAAGGCGCGGTTTTTGTTCCGGGCGACGACCGATCCGATATGGATTGAGGTAAGGTTGTCATTGCATGTGGTGTGTCTTGGGCAAAATAACCTGGCGGAGCCCATCCCTCTCCAGGTTGTTGACCACAACCGAAACTCCACATAACTTGTGGCTCGCCTTGGTCCTGGACACGTGGCCGATGAGACCCTCATGGGACTCTTTCACCCTGGGTGGTGACTTCATCAAGGAAGTTCATACACCCAATCAGGTACCGTGTCAGCACCTTAGCCTTTGGTTATCCAAAACCTAACCTGCAAGGCAGCAGGAGACTCGTGGAGGGCGGCGTCGTCTATGTCCCGTGCAGATGTGAATATCTGCCCACTGCCCACGCGTAAAGTTTAACGACAGACAAATTGTTACCTTAAGGTCTGACGACCTTGACACGCCAGTGAAAAGGTCAAAAGTGAAGAAGTGAGCAGGACACACGTGACCATGTAGTTCCCTCCACCCATGTCATCTATGTCACCTTGGTCCAGCAGCCCCTCTGTAATAAAAACGAACGAACGAATGAATGAAATTTCATCCAATCAATCAATCAATCAATCAATCAATCAATCAATCAATCAATCAATCAATCAATCAATCAATCAATCAATCAATCAATCAATCAATCAATCAATCTGCAACCATCCAAACAACCCAAACCCACCCTACCCTATCCCACCCCAACTCCTCAAACCCCCAAATTTTAATAGGCGCATCCCAAAACTGGGAAACGAGTTTACAGGCTTGACAACTCACATCATTCTGTCGGATGCTGGAAATGTGAGAGAAAAAGTTTGATGAAAGGACAATCTTAACCCCTTCACTTCCTAGAAATACTAAACACAATCCAAATGCAAGAGACATAGATCCTCATGTGTCCCCGCAGTCGCGGGGGCTCGTGAGGATCTATGCCTGTTGCCGAGACCAATTCTATGTTCCAGGGACAGTTCTGGCTTTTGGTCGTTGAATCGTTCAATGAACGCAGATTTCAGAAATACAATATACGTACAGTGGCTAAGAAAGGGTTAATTGGAGCAGAATCTCTCTGAATTCTTTGCCCTGCAACGCCGAAGGAAAAGATTATGCAAGGGAACTTACTCCGTATATATTCCATGAGTGTTCAGTAGCTTTGTAATGTCCCTTAGACTGTAGCCCGCGTCAGTGCCGGCAAACCTTTTTCTACATTTTTTTCATCAACTATATTTTATTTTGCACACAGACTGATAGATGGAGTCACTGTAGTGCGACGCGGTACACGACTTTCTTACACACCTCCTCCTTCTTTGCTGCCTTTGAGCGGAAAAGCTGTATCACACACGTGTGATACAGCTTGGCTGTACTGATCACATGTGTGTTATACAGCCCTGTTGCGTCAACGAGCTCGTGTCCACACAATTGTAGAAATCTGGTCAGCAAAAAAGGTACGGGCACAGGCGATATTGAAACTTGACCTACTTTCAGCTCACCCGCAATGACACCATTTCATAGTGACGACTCAGGGACACTCTGGCGTCATGTATTGCGCTATTACGTCGTCATGTAGAAACATTTGTCCGACATCAGTCCCCCAAAAATACCCACGTCACATTACAAAGAAAAGGACGTCATGTTCTTTGCCAAAGACACAATGGCGGCTGTGTTGTGGTCAGACGTGTGCAGAAAACCAATTCACATCGGATCCATGTCAACAGCTAAAAACTGAGGTGAGTAAAAAATATATTCTTACGTCGATGTTTAGGTGATACTGACAATCTCACTCTCGTGGTCTTAAAACCTTATCTTACTCGCTTTCGCTCGTAGGATAAGGTTTTAAAACCACTCGAGTGAGATTTTCAGTATTACCTAAACACCGATGTAAGAATCTTTGTTTTCAACTCTACGTCACACGACGTAGGCCTCAAAACGCCGTACCATGTGACCAAGCTTAAAAAAACCTTGTAGCGACTAATGGCGGACTTTTTGTAGCCCTCTCTCTGACGAGACTTGGGTGCCAGTGTTGTTCAGAAAAAAGATCACCAAAGCGTTCTAAAGTACAAAGTTACTTTGTGTTGTTCGAAACAACAGGTTCAGAGACGGCAACGTCATGAAAGATTTTAAGAATTACGTCATAAGTCTATTATGTATAAATGTATATTCCTTTGACGTTAGTCATGTCTGGCGTGATCCAGATCGCACGACTTCTTCTTGATTTATTTTATGAACATAGTGAAGGAATGAAAACAAATACGTTATTGGTAGCGGGGGCTTGCTAAACGGATCCGTGTAGGCCTTCGGGAGGTCAAAGGAACCATTGGACCCCTCAGGTCTTCGGCCTTCGGGGTGCAATGGTTCCTTTGACCTCCCTCAGGCCTACAATGGTCCGAGTAGCAAACCCCTGCTACCAATAACTTATATTGTTTTCATCCCTACGTCACACGATCAGTCACTTTAGCGCAAACCGTACCATGTGAACGTGATACAAAAACCCTTGTAGCGACAAATGTCGGACCTTTTTGTAGCACTTTTTCTGACGCGTCTTAGATGCCAGTTTTGTTCCATTAAAGATCACCAAACGTTCTAAAGTACAAAGTTACTTAGTGCTGTTCGAAACAACAAACGCACTACTGGAGACGGCAACGTCATGAAATATTTTAAATTACGTCATAATTCTACTATGTATTATAATATATCCCTTTTACCTCAGTCATGTCTGGCGCGATCAAGGTCGAAATATTTCTTCGTGATTTCTTTACGAAAATAGCGGAGGAATGAAAACAAATATCTTATTGGTAGCAGGGGCTTGCTGCACGGACCTTTGTAAGCCTACGGGAGGTCAAAGGAACCATTGTACCCCTCAGGCCTTCGGCCTTCGGGGTACAAAGTTTCCTTTGACCTCCCTCAGGCCTACAAGGGTCCGTGTAGCAAACCCCTGCGACCAATAACGTATAATATATACATACTTGCGTGTGGACATTGTGCGTTTTTAGCTAAAAGATTTTCGTCGATGCAGAACAGCCCGACATCTTTTCCACTGGCTGCACTCAACCTGAAAATAGTCAAACTAAGACCATTTGATTCATCACATTTCGTTAGACATATCAACGTGTCTGTTAGCCCCTTCAACACAACGACTAACACCCAACTCCAAGAGGTATAGATCCTCATGGGCCTCCGCAGTTGCGGGGGCTCATGAGAATCTATGCCTCTTGCTGACACCACTTTGACTCCACATCACCCTGGGACGGCTGGGGCTCTCTGGCGCTGATCGAAGGAAAACTTCAAAACACAGATTGCGACCGCTGGCAGGGAAGAGGTTAACTGGCATACTGAATGTGTTAAATGTTAACTGATTATATAACCACCCAAGAAAGAAACGCGCAATCGCCGAATGACAGGCACTCGCCAGAAACTTTCCCAGCTCCCTCCCTCGCTCCACCTTCAACTCGACAGCACCCCCAATCTCTCTCTGTGACTCGGCCAAGAACCTCGGCGTTATCCTCGATTCCTCTCTTTCCATGGCCAGCTTCGTCTTCGCCACGGCCCAGGCATGCTATTTCCACCTCCGTCGCATCAGTCAGATCAGAAAATACCTCACCACCGAAGCTGCCACCAAACTTGCTGTCTCTCTCTCATCTTATCTCGCATCGACTATTGCAACTGTCTCCTTTCCGGCCACCCTCATCACTCCACCACGTTCACTCTCCAGCGCGTCCAGATCAATGCTGCCCGCCTCGTCCTCAGAAAGAAAAAAATTGACCACATCACACCCCTGCTCAAACTCCTTCACTGGCTCCCCATTCCCCAACGCATCCAATATAAGATTCTGTTTCTCTGCTACAA
The DNA here is from genome assembly GCA_036245525.1 of Semisulcospira habei. Classification (NCBI taxonomy): domain Eukaryota; kingdom Metazoa; phylum Mollusca; class Gastropoda; family Semisulcospiridae; genus Semisulcospira; species Semisulcospira habei. The sequence continues at coordinate 60,385,803 of BTPG01000006.1, forward strand.
ATCCCTGAACAACTACGCTCCTACCTATCTTTCCAACTTACTTCACCTCTACACTCCCTCCGCTTCTCTTCCGACCATCTCCGCCTCCACATCCCCCGCACCATGCTCAGCACTTTCGGCCCCCGCTCCTTCTCCGTCTACGGTCCATCCACCTGGAACACTCTCTCACTCTCTCTGTGTCAGAAACACTCTCTCTCCTCCTTCCAGTCCGCCCTCAAAACTCACCTCTTTCAACAGTTCTAGCACTATATTACCACACTCCCCACCCCAAACTGACTGTCGTAACGTATTTGTGATACGTAAGTGATTGTCTAAAGCGTGCGCATGCGTGCGCGAGTTGTAAGTGCCCTCTTCGAGTTATAATTATTATAAGATAAGCTCATTATAATACCCCAATTATTAATTATTATTATTATTAAGTATCAACAAGATTAGACTTAAGTGAAGTCAGTTCAGTGTAAACTGATTTAATGTTGTCATTTTTGTTGTTGCTGGCTGCATTAATGCATTTTGACACTTCGTAATCAGGTCAAAATGTCCATATTTGCAATTTCTGTCAAGTCCGACACATTAGTTTAAGGAGACAGATCGACGACTTATGACTAGTTCAACGCTGGTGACAGAATAGCTTGGCGCCTATAGGCGCTAAGCTATTCTGGCACCACTCTTGAACTATCTTGCTCGACCCTTGTCTTGCTGTGGTGTGTCTGGGATGAATGAGTTAGAGCGCGTCAAATATACTATGAAAAATGAAAAAGTGTTCTTTAACTCAAGCGCAACCCTCCATTTTCCTCCACATATTATAAACAAAATGCCGCCGAGGCCACTAAATAATTTGGATATTCGCAGTGATGAGTGCGTGTATTAACCCTTATCATTCGGATTACACCAGTGTGTGAAATAAGTTTGACTAAAATAGTTAAAGGGTAGTGCCGGTATAGCTTGGCTCCTCTAGGCGCCAAGCTATTCTGGCACCACCCTAGAACTAAAGCCATTGGTCTATATCATTATCTGTAAGTACTATAATGTAGCTTGCATATGGCAGTGTACAAATCTGAAGCTTTTAGCCACAGTATGATATGGGTTAAGTGACTGGAAGCAATGAATATGGAATTTTGTTTACCCCCCGAAGGAGGCGAATGACATATTCACTGGATTTCACTGGATTTGTAGTAGGTTCTCTCTTTGGATGCACTGCAATATAGCTCTAGAAGGAATGATTGCCCTTGCAGAAACCTCAGTAAGTAAAATGTGATCTTTTTTGCAGAAACACAGGCAGAAATTCCTTTTCTTTCTCCAGTACATCGATGGTGTGACGGAGAGGTCACCTAGACCGAAACAGCTGTCCATACTGACAATACAATGTGGACACCCCCCCACCCCCCTCCACGCATGCGCGCGCGTGCACGCTCACACACACACACACACACACACACACACACACACACACACACACACACACACACACACACACACACACACACACACACACACACACACACACACACATACACACCGGGGGACCTAGATCTGAATTTCCATGCATCAATGGGCTAGAAATCCAGTGAATGTATGATGCGCCTTCTTTCTTTTCAATAGTTTGTCTCGGTGCTGTGACCAAACTGCAGTTTAGTCACAGCACCGAAACAAACTATAGGAAAGAAAGAAGGCGCATAATTGAGCATTATCAACCAATAATCACATGTGATCATTGGTTGATAATGCACAATTCTCTCCCCTGATTAATCAATCCAGACCAAAAAGGTGACTGCCAAGCGTGTAATATGCAAAGAAGTACCCAACGGAGAAAGAAACACGCTTAGAAAAGACGGGTACAACACAATTTATTAATATTTCGGGTAAATACCCTTTGTCAAAATAGACAAACAAACAAACAAACAGAGAGATAGCCGCTGCTCATCATCAGTGGCATAGATCCTCATGAGTCCCAGCAGTTGCGGGGGCTCATGATGATCTATGTCTCGTACAGTTGGATTGCGTTCTCGGCAGCTAAAATGTTAATGAGATCCAAGTCACACGGTAAAAAGTTTAATAGTTCTAATCTTTCGCAATTTTTTTCCCCCACGGCAGCAATGGGAATGATTTGCATGTAAATCGCTACTAAGCCATTCGCACGCTGATCGGGCGCTATAAACACAAGCGTGATTAGCCCTGGCATGGATAGGTTACCCATAGTGAACCGTGAAGTCTAGACGGCTTAAACACACAAGAACAGAAAAAGGTCTGTGCGCCTTTCCACGCCACAGTCAAATGTCATAGAAACGCCAATGACTTTAAATCGAAGTAGAACCCGTTCTACCCAAGGACCGGAATCCCCCAATTTTGAAGTTGTCCTCTGAAGGACTGTCTTACAATTCTAGAGACATATGTTAGTTCAAGGGTGGTGCCAGAATAGCTTGGCGCCCATAGGCGCCAAGCTATTCTGGCACCACCCTTGAACTATCATGCTCAAACCATGTCTTGCTGCCCCAGGACCGAAATCCCCCAATTTTGAAGTTGTCCTCTGAAGGACTGTCTTACAATTCTAGAGACATATGTTAGTTCAAGGGTGGTGCCAGAATAGCTTGGCGCCCATAGGCGCCAAGCTATTCTGGCACCACCCTTGAACTATCATGCTCAAACCATGTCTTGCTGCCCCAGGACCGAAATCCCCCAATTTTGAAGTTGTCCTCTGAAGGACTGTCTTACAATTCTAGAGACATATGTTAGTTCAAGGGTGGTGCCAGAATAGCTTGGCGCCCATAGGCGCCAAGCTATTCTGGCACCACCCTTGAACTATCATGCTCAAACCATGTCTTGCTGCCCCAGGACCGAAATCCCCCAATTTTGAAGTTGTCCTCTGAAGGACTGTCTTACAATTCTAGAGACATATGTTAGTTCAAGGGTGGTGCCAGAATAGCTTGGCGCCCATAGGCGCCTAGCTATTATGATACCACCCTTGAACTATCATGCTCAAACCATGTCTTGCTGCCCCAGGACCGAAATCCACAAATTTTGAAGTTGCCCTCTGAAGGACTGCATTACAATCTTGAGACGGATGATAATTCAAGGGTGGTGCCAGTATAGCTTGGCGCCTATGGACGCAAAGCTATTCTGGCACCACCCTTGAATTGACATGCTCGAGCCATGTCTTGCTGTGTTGTGTCGGGCCTGAATGAGACAAAAGAGGCGAATAGCATCTAGGCTAAACGGGAAACGGCTTAACAGTAAACGGCTAAACCGGAAACGTCTAAACGGAAAACGGCAAATCGCACCCCGCCCAATGGAACCGCCTGAGAGTGAGACAATCTTTTGTCAACAGCAGTGTGCATGAAGCCACCGGCGGCTACATAACTGGTTGGTTTGTTCGGGCTTTGACGTCCACGGCACCAGTGATAATGGACGGCCTACAGGGGCGGGTTATGGGGGAAAAGGACAGCTATTTTCTATGAAATACGACCAGAACACTGATCAGTTCGGCCGCACTGCAACTGTGCCACTTTGATTTACCAGGACTTTTAACGGACATGCTATCTGAACAAGCCCTGTGTTTGGCCTGGACGTGGCTGCATGGACAAGGAGGTTAATACATTTATAGTACTACACCTTCAGATTAAGTTTCAGTTCCAGAGCCAAAAGGCTAGTTGTTTTGAGTATACCATGCAATGAGCACTAGCTACACGCCGCTAATGAGTCACCGTGATCATTGACACCATCTCCATTTCAGTGAGCAAAAGATCATCGAAACGTTGTTGTTTTGTTTTACTTTTTGGTGAGCGCACAGATATGCACGGGCCAACGAAGGCATCCGACTTCGGCCATACGACCGTGTTGCTTTATGGAATAATGTCCCACTGCGCAAAAAGCCTTATACACGGACTATACCCACGGTGCAAAAGGCCAACGGGCCGACTTCGACCACCGTCAGTCCGTGCGCGTACTGACTGTGGCCGAAGTCGGCCCGTTGGTATATTGCTCACTGGGGTCGTCCCTTTATGAGGCTGGCTACCACCAAGACGTAGACATGATCTGCTACTATTAGTGATGCTTCTCTATAGGTGTTGTGGACACGGCGGTCTTTCCCCTCGCAGAGCTAGGCCAATGTCTGTTTTACTGCAATTTTACACACCCTTGTGAGTCTCAAACTGGAAAAGTACTCGGTCAACGAAAGACATCAGCGAGCAGGAGGCTTAGATCCTCATGGTCCCCGCAACATGCGTGGACTCATGAGGATCAATGCCTCTTGCTGGCCCCAATTTTTACTGACGGGTCGAGAGGAAACTTTCAGTATAGTAAATGTTACGCTGGAAATTTTGAGCGTCAGTCTAGTCAACCCGGAATACGCTTAGGCACCCCCCCCCCCCTTTCTGAGCAGCATCGGTATAAATTCGTGTGCTTTTTGTTCGTCGGTGCACCTGCTGGCATTTAATTCGGTGCCACTGAGTTGAATATGTTGCATCTAGTCCAGGAAATTTGATTCGTAGTTACACTTAGGGCAAACTGAGTCGAATGAAGATAAAACAAAGCGAAGCAAAGCAGAACAGCAGAGAACAGAAGAGACCATAATAATAATAATAATAATACCGTTATTATATAGGCGCTTTTTCTCAATTTTGGGGAAATCGACTCAAAGCCGCGCTGAACCCACACACACTCACGAAACAGACGCGATTTACACATTAGACAACACAGTACAAACACAGTACAAGACAAACGAAGGCCAGTCAGCTACTGAAGTTACAGAGATTTTGATCGCTTGTATTGAAATTGTAAAGTGCCTGAGACGGTACCAAAGTGTGGGGGTGGGGGGGGGGGGGTGGAAGAACCGGAGTACCCGGAGAAAGAACCCCCGACGAAGACCAGAAGAGAAGAGCAGAAAAGAGAACAGAGCTGAAACAAAGAGAAAAGAAGAGATTAAAAGGGAGAAGAACTGAAAACAACGAGAAGAAAGACAGACACAAACAAGTAAACACACACACACACACACACACACACACACACACACACACACACACACACACACACACACACACACACACACACACCATCATCATCATCATCCTCATCATCTCATCATCATCCTTCTCATCCTCCTCCTCCTCCTCCTCAGCATCATCCTCCTCCTCAGCATCCTCCTCAGCATCATCATCATCAACCTTCATTATCATCCTCCTCATCCTCCTCATCATGTGCCTCAGCCTCCGCCTCCTTCTCCTCCTCCCCTTCCTCCCCTCCTCCTCCTCCTCCTCCACCAAGACCACCGGAGTAACAGCATCAGCCCAAGAGGCTCAGATCTTTAGTCCTGCAGATTTCGGTGGCCGGCGGGGCCACCGCAATCTGCACGACTAAAGACCTGAGCCTCTTGGGCTAAATCTGTTACTGCGGCGTTCACTGCGAATTCTGACTGTAAACCTAGATGTGTCCACTGTGCTATGTTCTACACGCATCAGGCCTATCGAAAACCGGTTAGCCTCCTTTTGGCGAAATAAGAAACAGAACACTGGTTATCACTGTGACCATCGATCCGCTACGCAGGGATCGTACGGACAAGACGAGAACAGCCACCTATTAGCAGCCATTCAAACCGGAAGCGTCCAAAGTAGTAAGCTTCCACAGTTTAAGTCAAAGCCGTGGTAACACCGACATGTCCTCTTCATTCATTGGCGCAGACAGTATTGACTGCAGATCCCTTATATACTGAGATTCTACTTCCGCAACCCAAGGTCTGAATAATAAAACGCACATTTTCTCGCCAATAACCTGAGTGTGGCAGCACTAAACAGCAGCCACATATCTCATCAGCGAGCAGAGAACATCCGTTAAGGTTAGAAGCCATTGTATGAGGCACCAAAACCGACAAAATACACTAAATCCGGAACGGGTTGGTAGTCAACAAAAGCACGCTCTCCAACACACCGTGATGCCTTTATTCAACAAAAGCACTCTCTCTCTCTCTCATCATCGATCGATCGAGATCGCGAGAGCTCTCAGATCTCGATCTCTCGAGAGAGAGAGAGAGAGAGAGAGAGAGAGAGAGAGAGAGAGATGATGATGAAACTTTTTTTATCAAACGCAAAATGTTTTGACAGAAAACAAATCGTCATTTTACAAACTTGCCGTCGCTAACATCTACAACATAAATTAGGTTAATAATAATAATAATAATAATAATAATAATAATAATAATAATAATAATAATAATAATAATAATAATAATAATAATAACAATGAAGCCATTATATTTACACACATTATTTCATGCAACAATAATTACAAAAAAGAAACAAAATAATAATAAAATTTTTAAAATATATATACACAGAATAATAGTAACACTCAACATTCATCTTATACCACACACACACATACACACACACACACACACACACACACACACACACACACACACACACACACACACACACACACACACACACACACTACACACACACACACACACACACACTCACACAAACACTACACAAACATACATATAGTACATGAAAGTATTAACCATCAGGATTTGTTTAAATAAATGCCCAGTGCTGTTATGTTTGGCTCATCAGGTAATCGAAAAGTTTCGTTTTAAAGATTCCAAGCGAGGCTATAGTCTTCGAATGTTCAGGAATAGTGTTCCATACAAACGGTCCAGAAAATGATAAACTAGTTTTAAAGAAGTCAATTTTAGGTAGAGGTAGGGGTAAAGTTTTGTTCCTTGAGGTCCGTTCGCATTCTTGCTGTGGCATAAATTTGGTGCTTAGATACTGCGGTGTCATGTTATTTAATATATTGTGCATGAGGATGCATTTGTTGAAACTAAGTTGTTGACGCAGGCCGAGAATGTTTAGATGTCTAAATTTGTCTGTGGTAGGAATGGGCCGCGTATCTATCATTTTGACAGCTCTTTTATATATATATATATATATATATATATATATATATATATATATATATATATATATATATATATATATATATATATATATATATATATATATATATAGAGAGAGAGAGAGAGAGAGAGAGAGAGAGAGAGAAAGAGAGAGAGTTTAACCTGTTGATGTGAACATCACAACAACCGTCCCACACTGTGGAGACATAATCAACGGTAGACTTGATATGGGCATGAAAAAAACAGTTTACGAGTATGTGTATCTGTTACTTGTCTAAGCTGGGACAACAGGAAAGTGTTTTCGCAATGGTTTTACAGACTGTATTTATATGCGTCTCTCAACATAGTTGTTCGTCAACGTGTATTCCCTAAAATTTACGCTCTGTGACTTGTTCTGTTGGTTTAGCGTTCAGTTGTAACGGCTGTGGTCGGCGGTGTTTTTGTCGTGTAGTGATTAAAATACTCTTTGTTTTTCCTGGATGAAGAACCATATGATTCATTCTACACCAGTCGGAAACCTCGCCGAGACTACTTTGTAAACTAAGGTTAATGTCAGCTGTTTTTTTTTAAAACCCGAAACACGGAGGCTCGTATCGTCCGCAAACAGGTTGCAGTTGACATCAGTGTTAGTAATATGCAAAGGCAATGCAAATCATTAATGAATATTATAAATAGAAGAGGTCCCAAGATCGACCCCTAGGGGATACCGTAGTTAACTTGTTCTTGTTTAGAGTATTTCCATGGGTATATACCTTTTGTTTTCTGTCTTTTAGGTATGATCTAAAGAATGCTATGGCGGGCTCACTTATATCGTATGCTGCTAGCTTCTTTATGAGAATGTCATGGTCGACAAGATCAAATGCTTTTTGTAGGTCTAAGAAAACAGCTCCAGACTGGGGAGATACGCTCTCTCTCTCTCTCTCTCTCTCTCTCTCTCTCTCTCTCTCTCTCTCTCTCTCTCTCTCTCTCTCTCTCTCTCTCTCTCTCTCTCTCTTGATGAATATAAGAAACAACGAAATCGTGTTAAATACCTAGTGAGAGCGTAAAAAAACACTGTTCTTCCAGGAAATGATTAGGGACAACAAAGATACAACATCGGTTTGGAAAGCCCTAACACCACTGTTTACATATGAGGTTAAAAGACAAGAACAAGCCATTTTCAATACCTAAATAAAGCCACGGCACATTTCAATATTGAGATCAAGCACGCAGACTTTATGTATGCCTGTGCTGTTTTAGGTTTGAAAACTTGGACAATTCACGTGAAAAGGACCTTTTTATACTGGGCTTAATGTATCTGGGACACATTTAGGGATGTAAAATCAGTCCTTTCATGAACAAAATTGCGATTTTTTTTATGACAGTACAGCAAAACTGACACATTGTTAGAGTTTCTTGAAAGTAAATCGTATTGGGCCAACTGTCACTGGATGCTATTTTTTTCTAAGATTGGTATAGAAAAGTGGTTCTTTGCAGAGATATTTGCAAAGAAAACGTTGTCCGCCCAGATGTCAAACGATTTATACATCGTTTTGTGAATCAAACAGAATCAAGTGAAGCACCCGGACTATCAGTCCGGGTGCTTCATTTAATTTTGTTGATTGACACAAAGATGCGCTGTGCCTTTAAAGGCTTATTATTTCTGAATGCGGAGTATATATATCGTATAGATCCCCATCCCGACCTTCATAGGCTAAAACTGATATAAAAATGTACGTATTTATTTGTGTATTTGTCTCTTAAATTTATTTGTCAGTTTGGATTGATGGATTAATTAATTTTTATTTATTTCTATATACATTTGATGATTTATTAATAGATTTATTTGTTATTTTATGCAGTGTCTACTGACGAACTTCGAGATTCTGAAGACCCCCTGGCGATTCTAATATTTACCCAATTTATTCTATTTTGTCCGTCTCGGTTTATCATACCATCGCTGGTAAGCCGAGTGGCTGCTCCATGCTGGTTGCAAAGATATGTGGCTGCTCTCTGCTGCCCCACAAGGTGCATATGTAGCGGTTCTCGAGTTAACCACTGTGGACACCTCGTGAGGCCGTCCATTTCTGTAAGGGACGTAAATGTGGGAATAAAGCACTGATTGGGTTACGTCCCTTGAGTCACGTTTTTTTTGCCGCTCCATTGCTTGGCATTCTCTCTCGCTTCATACTCAGCAGTAACTTTTTTTTTAAGCCAGCACACATTTTTTATTTTTAAATCGTGCAGTCTGCAATGAAAAGTTTAAGTCGGACCTCTGGAACCAGATCGCCCTCCCCACTCCACCATCAACACACAAGTTTGTTTAACCCTTTTCATCCTGATACACTACTGCTGGAAATAAATTTGACTACAACAGTTCAAGGATGGTGCCAGAATAGCGAGGCGCCTCAGGCGCCAAGCTATTCTGGCACCATCCTTGAACTAAAATGGGTGATCTATCTCCTAATCTGTAATGTGAATTTTATAGGACAATAAGCAAATTTAATAAAAGTTAGTCAGTTAGTTATCTGGGTTTAACGGCGCTAAGTTTGATCAAAGTCAGCCTCAGGATTTAATGGGTTAAGTAATGAGCAACAGGATATTTATATTTATTTAACAATACATAAAAATAACGGTACTGGTTTTGACATACACGTTCTCGAAATTTCTTTTGATAAAAACATTATCATGAAAGAATAATCGTTCGGAAAACTAATTACAAATGACTGTCAAAAGCGTTCCGTGTGTTCAGTCAGTCTTATCCGCATTGTATACCTCACACACAAAAACACGTACGCACGCACGCGCACACGCACATGCACACACACTCATGAACACGCACATACGTTATCAGGTTGGACCGTGTCAGCATATTTCGGTCAACATGCTGGTTATTGTACTCCCCATCAGTTAAAATTTCTTTTCGTTCAACAAATCCATTAACGTCCAGGTGACGGCTTTGTACCGAGCGCTTCATCATAACAACGCTTCACCCACTTAGCCCCGACGCACTGCAATAGGAGAAGGATCGACCATGATAATTCAAGGGTAGTGCCAGATAAGCTTGGCACCGTCATCTCCTGCAACTGGAACATTGTCGTTAGATGGCACCTCAAAAGCCGGGAGAAAAATCTGGCTATTAACTCCATTGTGCATGAGGCCACTGGTACCGTTGACACAAAGCTGGTCATAGGCATGGGACGACTGGTCACCTGGTAACACGGGTAGTAGTGTGATATTTTCTACTATCCGTGCTATATAGGTGGTTGTTTACACAACGAGATTGACCCACGCCTGTGGTGCCAGTGGCTGCATGCAGAATGGGGTAAAATGCATGTAACCGTTAAACATGAAAGGCTTTCTGGCTGTCCCCTGGCAACACACACATGTACTATAACAGACTAGGATCAAAATCGAAAGCAGAAGAAAGACAGCCACATTTACGGTGATTATTCACGCTATTTTGACAGCATGTATGGTTCTTCCTTTTAAAGGCTATGCGCGAAGGTATCCTTTCAGTCCTGACAAAAAAATACAAATGAAAGCAACACAGAATGAAACACGGAAAATAAGGACATAAACGTTTGCTAAATTTTGGAAATATTAACTCCAATTAATGGCATTTCTTGTGTGAAGACTTTCAAAGGGGGTATTTGCATTTTTTGGTAGTAG